>CAIGRO010291248.1:0-10391 GCA_903798355.1 Fraxinus baroniana
AAAAAAAAAAAAAAAAACCTAAAGCTTATATTTATGTTCATAATAGGTTAGGCACGTCAAACGGACCCTTAATAATTTTTTAATTTTCTTGAAAAAAACAATAGTAAAAGTTTTGGTTAGTCAAACAAGCTCCAAGTGGGTTAGGAGAGCACTTGTATTTTCTGGTCATGATTGATTAATTAACTTATCGAAAGCATGAGAATATACTTCACATGTTTGCCATTATCTTTTTTATTTTCATTTGTGTGAAGAGTTTCCTGTTCAATTTCCTCCATATTTTTCTACAAGTGTACCATATTTTAATTGTATGATTCTGACTTTTACTCGTTGTCATAGTTTATGTCCTCATTTTTTTTTTATTGCGCTCTACCTTTAATCTTTTATTAATTAGCAAAATAAAAATAAATTACAACTAAAAATTTATCTCTCGTTTTATGTACGTAACACAATTTTCAGACAAAAATTCTCAATAAAGGGTAAGAGCTAATAATTAATGAAAAATGCGGTATGAATATAATCTGCCAATTTTCCCATAACTTATTCGACAAGGGAACTTTGGAACATTAAAGAACACGAGTGTTGAATTCTTAAAATTTTTGAAATAGACCTACGATAGTGTTTTCAAAACATCATCCATTGCAAGCATGCTCCCGTATACCATTTCTCTAATGCCTCCCTTTGAAGTAATTCATCAACTCTATTACTCGACTCTCAATTGAAGAGTGATTTTTAGTCCTTCAATTAATTTCAAAAAATCTTATTGACCAACAAGTTTTTAGTAGAAAGCTCAAACTAAAACATGCGATAACTTGTCCATATTTAAAGAGTACAATAGATTATCAAATATTGAATAAAGAACGAAAATCTCTAAATAATCTTATTTTCATGACTCTCTTAATTCTTTTGGTCCTCATATTTCCTCATCACTATAAAAAGAGGGCAAAGGGTTGATAAGACATAAACACACATTTTTTTGGAAACAAAAATCCTAAGCACTTAAAACCATGGAAAGCAAGAAATGGCAGTGGCTCTGCCTTGTGGTGGCACATTGCATTGGCATACTTGCATTCACTTTTGCTATAGAGTCTCCACAATACAAGATCCTGCAATCATGGCCTGATATTGAGGTCAGAATATACAGAGAATCATCATGGATTTCTGCACCAGTCCGAGGTGCCCCCACATCTTTCGAGAATTCCACGGAATCTGGCTTCCACAGGTCCTCCTCTTTTTCTAGTAGCGTCAAACTCTATAATACTGGTTAATTTAAGAAAAAAGCTAAAATCTTGTCCATTGTACTATCATATCATGTCTATGCTATATACTAAGCATGGACTAATCACTGTTTAACAAAGTCGGCTTGATAGTACGGTATTATACAAAGTCCAAAACATAATGCCAACTCATCATCGTCCTCCTTTGTTTTTCTTGCTCCTTAAAACTATGAATTATACTATGTTTTGGCTTTCTCCACAGGTTGTATCAATACATTCATGGTGCAAACCTCGACTCCATCAAGTTTATGATGACATCTCCTGTCCTAACCAACATCAACCAAACTGAAAATGGATCTGATTACTATGTGAAATTCTATGTCCCTGAAAAATATGAGGCTGCTCCTCCACTGCCCTCATCTTCATTAAATCTGCAGGTTGAAAAATGGAGAACACAATGCATAGCAGTAAGGAAATTTTCTGGGTTTGCAAAGGACGAAAGTGTCCGTAGCGAAATTGAAGCTTTTTTAACAAGTTTACGTAAATTATTGGCTGGAAAGTCGACCGGTTTAAAAGACAAATCTTCCTTTACCATTGCTCAATACAACGCTTCTTTTCATCTTTCGGGACGATTAAATGAAGTGTGGATGAACGTGTCGGAGTTGGAAATCGACGGGTGTTAGTAGTCATCTGTTGCTCCTTTGTGTGTGATTGTGTGTCATTGTAACATATTTGGTATCGAGTGCTGAATTTTACTACTTTTTGTTCTTTCAACCAATACTATACCATCTACCTCACTAATCAGTATAAAACAAATCTTGCCAAATCATAAAAGAACTTTTTTATTTGTAATAATAGTATATTGAACATGATTATTCAGCACACCCTTTATTTACTACAGCATTATTGATAATATACTCACGCCTTACAACTTGTAGGTCTCTTGTAAAGAAATTGGTCGACAATATCCACCTATCTATTGGTGGTATGTGTAAAACTCATAAGTACCAATGACGAGGACTAAAATGTTGGCACTTGGATATGTTGTTGATTTTTGCATCCTCGACGAAATTCAACCTGCTTATTATAGATATATACTAAGAGAATAGAAATACGATCACATCTGAGGTCGTGTTTGGACAACATAGATTTCTCCGTCCCTCACGACACCTTCAATATCTTGGGCAGATCCATATAGCTGCTCAATAGCATGTCCAGCACGTGCAATGCCAGATAGGATTTTTTGACGGAAGTTACAGTCAACGATCAGTGGATCAGATGAGTAATCGAGCACAACTTTCTCCTCTTCATCCATAGGCACACTGCATTAGAGAGAGAGAGACTTCATACAGATGAAGAAAAGCAATTATAATTGAAAACCCAAAAGTAGATGAACACAGCTGAAAAACTGTGTGAAGTGTATATAAATCAGTTGTCACTGGCTAACAAATGCAGTTAATTGGAAAATTTCTCAATCTTTTGAAAGTCACCTATCGTAAAGTCCTGCACCAGCATAACCTTCAAGATCTTCACCATTGGAATCTGATCGGAAAATTATTGACCGTCTTATGAAAAGGCCAATGGGTTTGCTGGGGTAACCCAAAACCTGAAAGTTTTCAGCCATACAAGGACAATTTACACATTCGACAGTCAATAAATCGCTGGTCATACAGCCCAGAGCAATAAAATTTTAACAATTTCACTATATGTAACTTCATAATGTTAGACAAAGCAGGAAGCAAGATTGTTTTCGCCTTAATATCTGTTAGTTGAATTTTTTCTAGAGTAGCTTCACGTATGAGACCAAAATCTTGATTTACCTGAGGAGAGTCGAGGTTGTTTTTCTTGGAAATGAAACTCAAAGCACGACCTGGATAAGCTCCCACCAATGTTTCTCCCAGGCCCTTGACCACCTATTCAGAAGAAAGATGTATAATTGCTCTCTGATCCGAACTAACAATTTATACTGAAATATTTCAAGCCCAGCTATCAATTGTTTTAAATCTCTCAATTTTCAGTTTAACACATCACCTCACCAGCCATCACAATGCATCAGACTCAATAAGCTTCTGCGAGGCATAGTGCAGGCAGTGCATGAATAGACACAGATTACCTTATTATACCAATCTCTGAAACGAGACATCTTTGATGCCACAGCATAAACTCAAAAATTTCAAGTGAAACAAGGATGTAATATAAATTACCTCTGCATATATTTCTGAGTCATCCCCAGAAGATGGGTTAGTAGTGTGGATAACAAATGCATAATCAGCATTTATTATTTCTTGAACAAGGACGGCCATGCAAAGGAAGTCATGATTGAGTTTCACTTTTCTTGTGCTGAAATATGCTCTCTCGTTCCACTTAGAAGCCCAAACCTAGAAAATTAAGAAAATGCGAACAATGTCAAGTTGTCCATCCATAAAATGCGATTTAATGGTCGTGGACACAAGTATGACTGTTAAATTTTTAAACCCATTTACTGAGACGTGCTGATAACCTTTAAAAAAAAGTTGTTTTTCCGAAAGTCACTCTTACCTTAACATCAAATTATTACAAACTTTGACCAAACAAAAATTAATGATTTTAAACTAATTAACTTGTCAGAGAACTTTTAAGCTTAGCTAAACATGCAAAGGTGGAGTTAAGTCATACATGGAGAAAAAAATAGAGCTACTTGCCTTGAAAGTATATCATACTTTTCTATATACATGAACTCTTACCTTCTTTATGGCCGTCCATGCTTGTTGCCATCTCTGTGGACCTTCATCACCAGGCCAGGGCATGCCAGAATTTTGCATCTTTTCTTTGAGCTTTTTCACCTGAAATAAGGTTAACCAAGTAAATATACATCCTGCTATAAACTGTATAGGACACTAGAATCACTTGTATTAAAAATACCACCATCTTGATATCTAATTCAATTGTATCTATTAGAAAAACAATTGATGGAGCAAAGGCGTACCAACTCGGGTGGAGCTGAAAGTTCTAGAACTGTCTTTCGAATTTCACCAAGAGTAATAAACTCTCCTCCATCTAATTTTTTCTTCAGAACTTGCAACTTCGTTGCAACTCCCTGCAGTGCAAAATATGTCAGATGCTTACAGTTAGCTTAATAAATGCAACATATTCTCCAGAAATGAAAAATTTCAGGGCCACACATGAACTTGCAGAGTAAGAAAAGGGTTTACTAGACAATATGATGCATTACAGAGGATTTTTAATTTCTCAGGGTTGAAACTAATACTAAGCAAGATTCTAGGTTGATTACTAACAGGATGCTCAGCCCAGTAGAGGTTCCTAGTAAATAATGATTTAGATAATGTAAAAAATTCTTCAGATTATTTTATTAGAACATTTTCAGGGACTAAAATTGCAAAATGATTTTTCTTGGGATTTGAGATTTTTCAAAAATATGTGTAATGAACATAAGATTTCAATTAATGAAATTATAACATAAGAAATAGCAGGCTGCATTCATTGAGCTGAGGCATATTTCAATAACAATATGAGATCATGATTAGTGAAAAAGAATCCTATTAATGACAGATGAATGTTAACCTTTTTATATTTAGTTCTTTGTACGAACTGTTTTTTTCTTACGAGTTATTCTAGGGAAAAATAAAATAAAATATTTGATCAAATCACAAAATCTAATATTTCATAATGCTTGTTCATTACTCCCTCCGTCCTATAAAAATAGGTTTACTTTCATTTTTCGTGTATCTCAAATTATAAGTCACTTTCCTTGTTGAGTATAATTGATTTCTTAGTTTTCTAATATACCTCTATTCAGCATGCCTTGTTATCAACAAATATGAAATACTCCTATTTAAACCATTATTTAATGTGGGGGTACATTAGGAAAAATGTAAGAAAAACTTATATTTACAATTATATTAATTACGATTTCTTAACAATGTGAAAATGGAAACAAGCCTATTTTTGTGGGGTGGAAGGAGTACAATATACTCATATTTCCATGTTTCTAAAGAACAATTGATCACATTTTAAAATTTTCTGATGGAGTTGCATATAGAAGCACATTGAATCATTCAAGACAACAGACATGAGAATGTTTCTTCTATCTAACTTTGGCGACTAATGCATGATGACGTTGAACTGTAATTGAACAACAGTGTATTGATAAAATGAGAAAAACCTTATTGACATTATCTGAAAGGACTTTTTCGAAGACACCAAATGGCAGGGCAACTGAGGTGGGAATCTTAACCCAAGATGGTAATTTTCCTTTGAGATATGCGATATTGCGCGATTTTGCTCCAACCTAGACAAATAAAAGTTTGTACATTAAGTAGCTTTATGATGGAATTCTGTGCAGCATTTTTAATCCCATAATAATTCTGCACGTCTCAGTCTAAAAGGAAACTGGAATAAGAAACAAAGAAACTACTGAAATGTAAATTAAAGTGACACAGCAAGGCTCACCAGTTCACTAGTGAATTCTTCGGACGATATTGCATATCTACCAGCAAACTGCTTTCTAATCAAGGTTACAGATGGGGACGACGCTACCTCACTCAAGTTAGTCGAACTTGTTAGCTCATCCTCTTTCACCTCTCTGTAGATAAATTGAAAAAGGAGACCGCACAAAAATGTCAAATTTTGTGGAGCTTGGAATTTGCATTTTGTAATGAATGTGAAAAATACTACAAACACAGTGCAATAAGAAATACTATTTCATATGCACTATTACGTTGGACGAAGTTATTTCTTAATTTTAACGTAATTAAGTTACCTATAAACTACATCTGCAGATGTAGGTTTCAACTGCAATAACTTCCCATCATTTGCTTGGATTGCAGCCAATATGTTGGGATCAAAGCATGTAGCAAAGCAAACCTACCAAGAAAGAACATGTTTTTTGAATGTCGTTGCAATTTTTATTAAGTGACAATCACTCTTAGGGGCTCAAAAAAACGTAGTAATACTACCTTGCTATTTCTTGCCCGAACAGAAACATGAGACAAAACATCAGGCATGTCTGGTGTCAGCACAGCGACGACACCATCAGGAATTTCTTCCTCCCCTTTTACAGATTTTGCCACCAAAATTGTTGGTTTTGAATAAGATTTATTCTGAACGGAAAGCAACTCATCCACTACTACTACATATCCTATAGCTTCAACTGGGCTGATAACCTGCCAACTGTTTCAGAATATAAAAGTAACATTAAGTTACCCAAATCAGATGATAAGAGCAAAAAGTAATCTTCTTTAAGAGATGAAAGAAAATTAGTAGTGCTAACGTTTCTTGACACTAAAATTGATCAGAACGTATTTAGATCATTGCCTCTAAATGAATAACTGCAAACTGCTTTTAAAATTCTAACAGGTATTTATCAACCTTCCCAAATGAGCAGTTTGACGAAGAACAGGATCGAGTCGATTAAGAAGGGAGGATAGTGAAGCAGCAGATCCAGCACGGACGATTTCTTCAGTAAATATATTTACCTACGTGAAATGATCATAGAAGTTATCTTTGAGATAATGTTGTATGAAACAAAATTCAATGAAGATTTAGATTATTAAGAGTAACATACTGCCCATTCATCCACCCCAAGCCTTGAACCAAGATACTCTGCAGATGGCTGCATCAGTTGATGGTACGACTCTGCCTTGCTTGCTAGTGCAAGTCGTGTTCTGTCAAGTACTGATTTTGCAAACAATGCCCAGTCATTATCTTTGTTCCTTGACATGGTTAGGGCTAGATTCCACCCCTTCATAATTAACAAACAAGCTGTTAAGAGTGCTATTCATTGAATGCAGCAAAGACAAACCACGAAGATAATTTATTATTTTTTTTGGTGGCAGCAGGCGGCAGCCAGGGGTTCAAATATGGAGTGATTTACGACTCAAACTAAAGAATTGAAATTCAGGAATGGCTTCTGACTCCATGAGATAATGAAATGAAGGAAAAAAAACCAATATTTTATCATCTAAATTTAATCATATATCAGACTATGGAGACCAGGCAAAAAATAAGTATACACTATACTATGTACACCCATCCTTGTTATGCCCAGATCAGACCATGCAGGTCATAACTTATAAAGAACAGAAGCGCATAAACTTAAAAATGATCATGATTTAACCTTGAAGAGAAGATATTTGGTAACTATTTTATAACAAAAAAAAAAAAAAAAAACCACTGTAAAAACTGTATTGTTGTATGGACCTGGCAGATATTGATTGGTTTTCGCCAGCTTGACCAGAGATTCAAGTTCAATCACAGAAAAGGATATAACCCCGTTTCTATGACCATTAAGTGCTTAAAATACCGAGGTTTAAGATGTACTATGTTTATGTCCTCTGTAATCACTTACAGAGAAGAATGGAAATACAAATTCCAAATTAATTTCATTCGGACTTACCTTTAAGCAATAGACGAGGTCTTCATTATTGTCCATTGAAAGTGCGAGATTTTCGAGAACAAGAGATATGAAGTACATAATTTTCTGAAGAAACAGAAACAGAATGATGAAGAGTATACTAAACCAGTCACATCCAAAATACAAAGAGAATCTGATTGAGCAAAAATTATTCAATGAACAACTACCATTACTTAAACTAATAATGGATTTATGCAGGTGAAAAAATGGACATACCTCTGGATGTGCATTATTCAATTCTTCATATCCCCTTTCTACAGCTGTTCTAACTGTAGAATCGAGGGCAATGTCCAAGAACAGAAGATCCTTAAGACGGTTATTTGGTTGAGGAAGCAGTGGTCTAAGCTCTTGACGAGCCTCTAGCAATCCCTAAGTGCAAGAATTCTTTCTCAGAACCAAGAAAGCAAAGAAAATGGAGATGTTCGAGGGACAAATCATCAAAAGAGAAAAAGCAAACCAACCCAAAAGATTTGCATACCTCGAGAAGGGCTTCAACATTTTTATCTTCAACATGTTTTGATACAAACTGAAGTAGTTCCTGTTTTGATTATAACAGAACATCACAGAAAAATTTAAAATGTCTTTTAAATACAAGGGATGTGAAAAAGGATCATCTGCAGTGCGGAAACATATGAACTACCGGAAATCCTGATGGAAGTCCTGACACTGGATTTATCTGCACGCCGACCATGAAGCCTTGTCCCTGAATTAATATGTACTTTAGATAAAATCTTAAATAAACAACAGAAAGGCACACAAAAATTATGATGACATTACCTCAGCTTTGTAGCCCATGCAATTTGCAATAGCTGATTCAAGATCTGCACCGGAATGAACTGCCTGCGCGTATTATGTTTTGATTGAAATTTTCAACACAACGAGGACACATAATTAAAAAGCAAAGAAATATGTGTAAAAATTAGTCCACCAAACAGTCCATCAGGTCCGCCCTCCCCTTTAGGCAATATGGGAAATCATTGAGTGCAGGCATTCAGTTTTTGGTAAAAAAACACTGGGTGGGAAAGAAGTAGCATCAAGTAGAGCAGTAATGCTAATTAGATTATTTGATTTCAGTTAGGGCCTCTACTAATTCAGTGATAGTTCAGATACATAAGAAGTTGAAAAATTAGTAGTAGTACACTGAAAAGATTTGTACTATTATTCAACCAGGCTTTTCATTCCAGATTTAGACATGCAGATGCATACTGTTGTGTAGACAGTACAATTGGAAAATTTAATCATTTCCACAAAAATTGCCCTCATGGTCATAACGCAATTTCCACATGAAAATACACATACAAATGAGAACTAAATATAGATCTAAAACATTCTGGCACTAACCTTCAATGTTCTCATGTAATTTCCCAGATCACGCAGTAGTCCATCCTTTTGATCTCTCCTAAAATTTGGTTCAGAGTGGATGCCACGGTCATAGCTAAGAAGGCGCTCTTTTGTTATTCCATTATCCTTTAAGGTCTTCCAATAAACACCAATGTCAAGGTCACTCTTAATATAGTCTATCAATGCCTGCAGAAGAAAATGTAATATAAGTTGCATATAGAAAAACCATATATAGAGTCCAATTAGATCAACAATCTGAATACCTGACATATTATAACATCATCGGGACTAGTATTATTGTGCAGCTTTTGATGCCATTCTTCCATCATTCCACCGCAGTTATTGTTTCTCTGCATGTTAAAAAAATAAAATAAAATCAAGGAACCAAACTTGCAAAAAGAAAAGACCCAAAAACAGAAATTCTCAGCTATAGACCTGAATGACCAATATTTCATCCCTTATTCGTTGACCCACATCTCCTTCACCTCCACGACCAACAGTTGACATAATCATTCTCAGAATTTCACGACATTCTGGATGACTTCTGTAAGCATTCTGGAGCAAGTCTGTGAGCCTGTCTTGAGCTTTGCTTATCTCACTGCAACAACATTAACATTTACAGACAAACCAAAATAAGAATTACATGGTAACAGCAACATGATAATGATTAAAAAGCATTAAGAAACACGAAGTCTCTTCAAGAACTGAGAGAAGGCAAATAAATCTCCATATAAGCAGGAAAAATTTTCCATGGATGCAAATTGCTAGTCCACCATTAGAAGGCCATGGATAATAGGAAATGATCATTTAAATTTTGAGCAACAAAAATAATATAATATAAATAAATGGACAAAGAAAATATATAGATTTTATACCGTGGTTTAACATTGTAGTTTTTGTTCCATATCAATTGTCTTGTTGCCATGAATCTCATCCACACAAGTATTCCAGCAAGACCCAGTTCTCCAGATTTGGTGGCTTCTTCCATCAGGTCTGCAGCAATTTTAAATCTGAGGAAAAGAATAAAGTGCTTTATACGTCAATATATAAGACCATCATATCAGTTTTTGACAACTTAGAATGGAATTAGGTCAAAAGATCAACTAAAATGGGATTCAGCACATCATGAACATCCATTTTCATCAGGCATCATTAACGAGCCAAAGTTCATCATCACCTTCCAATGAAAATAAGCTATTATAACACATATTTGAAGATTTTGATAGTAGTGACATGCAATTAATTTGTCAATTGAATACAAATTGGTATAGCAAAATGTGTTTTACAGATGCAATGAAAGCATAGCCAACTTTTAGTGCAGCACGTGGATCCCTCGTACTTTTTTTATAAGTTATATGATTTATGAAATCCTATCTATGACGGGATACTAATATATCCCAGACAATAGAAAAATAAAAAAGAAA
>CAIGRO010291281.1:0-21247 GCA_903798355.1 Fraxinus baroniana
ATATTTCTCAACTTTTAAAAATATGCCTAATTTTCCTTGTGTTTTAAGGAAAACATTTTCTTTAGGATGAAGTAGGTTTTTGTTTTCCTCAAAACAAGGAAATTATTTTTTAGGATATATTTTCCATGTCAATCAAACATAAACCCGGTTTGATAGACATGATTTTCCATTCTATTTTCTAACTTTTGCACTTATTTAATAGCAAAATATTCCCAGAATTTTTTTTCACCTCTCCACATTTTCCGCTTTTTTAGGAAAAAGAATTCTTGTTATTTTGGTTGGTTTTGATTTTCCAGGTTCTTCTTTTTTGACAATTGGAAAAAATTATAGATATAATGGTAAAAAAAATGTCACTTTTATTGACAATTTCCATGCAAAGTAAACTCAAACGAATGGTAGTCTGTATGATAATTTTTTTTACAATTGGAACAAATTATAAACCTAATGAAAGAAAAAATTATCACTTTAATGGAATAATGGACAATTTTCATAAAAAACGGAATCAAACAGAACCAAACTTTCAACATTTTTCAAGTGAAAAATTATACTAATCAAACACAATTAATTACAACTCCTAGTAAAACAATTTTGAAACAATTCAATTTCTTGTAAAACATTTTATTTCCACAAATTTTTCATATTTGCAATCAAACGGACTCTTAGGGCCTGTTTGATTGCCCAAGATTTTCCATGGAAAATGAAAAACATTTTCCAACTTTGCATTTTGCCATGTTTGATGCAAAAACTTTTCTATGGAATTACGTTTCTTGATTTGCTTCACATGGCTGCAATTTTCTTGAATTGGTGGAAAACTCCAGCCAACTTTTTTTTTTTTTTTTGGCAATGGAAAGAAATTTTATCCACAATTGTGAAATTTTTTTCCCTTTAATGGACAATTTCTATAAAAAACAAAGTCAAACGAACACCAAAAGATTCAAAATTTCAACATTTTCCAAATGAAAAATTATACCAATCAATCACAATTAATTACAATTTCCAATAAAACAATTTTTAAGCAATTCAATTCTATTGTAATCTTATCCTCATTAAAGATTGCATTTTCAACCAATTGACTTAAAAAACTCAATTAGATTAAGATTGACTCAAAATATTTATTGCCGTACATGACCTAAATTGGTTGTGGAGATTGCCGTTCATATTGCACACTCGTGACGATGAAAACCACATGATACAAGCCATAATGCATATTCGATAGTGACCATATAAGATTTAAAATAGTGGATTTTTCGTAGTTGAATTGGTTAAGTCGTACATTTTGTATTGCAATTTCCATTTGCATCTGCCGGCTCTAAAATAAATAATGCATACAAATTCCCAATCAATTTTCGTGACATACACATTTTCACACAACACGGAGATGGTGTATTGTCTATTGTAACATCGAATAGGCCCCCAGAGCACATCTCCAAGCGGTAAAAGGAGAAGGTGGAAAAACTCCAGCTTTACTTGAGGTCGCCGCGTCAAGGGTTCGAATCCTGAAATATGGATTTGACCATTGGGTAAGTACAAGTGTACAAGCAGCCTTCCACCCTATATCCTTGGAGGCATAACCTGTGATTTACCTCCTTCACCAAGACCTGGGGCGGACAGGTGGGATCCCCAAGATTGGGGTTCAACCTTTTTATTTATTTATTTATTATTATAACGTTGAATAGAATCACAATAATAGTGCACAATCATCGTAATAAACACGCACTTAGCGTTAAATGGACGGTGACATGGGACCCGATGGCATAATTTATTGAAGAGGGCACAAAAGGACAACCTCAAGTATGTGTATCTTGGCCCATTCCATGCTTGTGTTGTGCCTTTCCTTTTCTTTTAAACTTTTTACGCAAAGGAGACAAAGACATTGAAATGTGTTTCAACCACAATTTGTCCACTTTTGTTGTAAATCCATGTCAATATTATTCATATGAGGTGGGATGGAGAGGGTGGAAAATAAATAGATAATTGGAAGCATGTAACATGGATTCAATCAAATGGAATGGAGGACCATGATGGACGCCCCAACTTTCTACCCTAGTGATCATTTATAAGACCACAATTATCAAGGATTTGATTTTGTTTCTTTCTATGTTCTTTCATAACATTTTACTTTACAACAAAGACCCCATGTAAAAGATCATTCTTTCGTGTTGTAAAAGAGTGGAACATCGTCGGCCTCTCGAATTTTGATAAAAATATTAATAACTTATAAGGAGGAATAGTAGTGTATTTCACAAAATGAGTATTAGTTATGGTGTGTTAAAATTAATTTTTGACTTGATTGTACTTATAAGTTAATAATAATTTTAACCAAACGGATGCTAGGTTTAATATTCTCCTACATAGGATTTTGGTTCAAGTGTGGGTCCTAGTTTTAATGAAATAATAATGACTATTTAAAAGTCCAATTCTCCATAAATTTGAGATTGAATATATGAATTTTTTTTATTTTTTTTATTTTTTGACTCACCATTCAATATTTTCAACATCATTGACTGGAGAAAATGGTGAAAAAAAAATGATGAGAAATTTAGAGCTAAAAGAGTTGTAGGGGGTCTTTCTACCTATGGTAAAAAAAAGTGTATTTGATAAAAAGCATGTGTTGTAGAGTATTTTCATCACTTGCTTAAAAGATATAATTGATTATACAAATGCAATCCACCATATATCATCTAGAATCATGTTTGGGAGTCGACTCAAAGTCCAGTATATCGAGCTCACCACTATTTCAAGCATGCTTCCGCATTATCCATTCATTTCACGAGAATGCTTCTAATTGACTCCAACACGGGACCTCTATTTTTGATACCAACATGATTTAAGATTTTGTCCAAAAGTTATAGTTGATGGCACAAATGCAATCCACCCTATATCACCCATAATTGAAGAAAAATCTATCCTAAATTCAGTTCGACGAGCCCATTCCATTATAAGCATGTTAGATCAAGATAATGAGAATTCAAACACAAATCCAACCTTGAAATCATATCTCTTTACACAATGGGTTAACTTTATACCAGAATTTCAATGAGGGTGGCTTGAGTACACTTTACATGAATGGATTTGGTTTATTGTAAAGTAAGTCTAAATATAGAGACATTATTTATTGTATTTTGAATTGTAAACCCACCAATGTGGTTGATGATTTGATTGGAAAAAACTATAAAGAAACAGTAATAAAGAGACATGTCCTATTGATTCTCCTTGACATTGATGACAATGAAGTGTTGAGCAGCAAAATTCCCCACTAACACAATGTCAATGTCCTAAGACTTTTGAGACTCACTCATTCCATTAATGAGACCATTGAAGATTATGGTGCCAACCCCCAACTCACCCATGAATAATTTAAGTTGACAACTTTTTTCAGTGGTGCCAAATGTAGATAGGAAGAAAGACATGATATCTAGCAGAGAATAGATTAGATGTGGAGTACTTGATTATGGCTTAAAAAATATTGGGAAAAGTGATTCTAAATGCAATTATGTTTACTACAAAAGACAAGTGGGTAGATGTCCTATGTTTATTTGAAAACTTGCAATTCTTTTTTTCAATAAGTTAAATGTACTTTTGCTTACACTGTGTTTGACGTCCCATTTGTTTTCAAAAAAATATGGACAGGAAAAGTGTGTGTTTTTTTTTTATTAAAAAAAATTGTCCAATGGCGACCCCCCCCTATTGGGTGGGGGGGGGTGTCTAGCCCACTCGGCACCCCCCAATAAGGGGCCGCCACGTGACCTTTAGGTAAAAGATTAGGTAGATCTTTATGTACATATAGCTAATTCAAGATAATTACACTTAGCAGGATTGTCTTTTTCTTTTTTTCTCCCTCCATATTCCTCCTTTTGCAAGTCTCACAGCCAAGAATCAGCAAGTGGGCTAGCTTTATGCCAAGGTTATCTGTAGTACACATTTGGTATAATTGATCCGCAGTAGAGAATCCTTTGTCCCACAACTATAAAACCATGGAATTTTGTGTGCACGAATAAAGTTACTTATAGTATAAAGATAGATCTTTGTCAAATTATCAAGTGCATATTTGGAAAATAATTAAATTAAAATTTAAGTGATTATAAGTGTCAAATTTTATGAAACGTGAATAAAAAGTATGCTTGATTAGTTTAAACAATAATCGCTTCCTAAACATGCGCTAAATATGTTGCTAGCTGAGATAGTTGATACTCAAGTTTAAGGTTGTGAAACTTCATTAATTTAAACAATAAGAAAAAAAATTGTGGTTTTGTAACATATATATCCCACTCAAACCTCAAGGGGAAATAGTATATATCACCCATTTTGTTCAATAAATAGTAATGTCCGTGTAGGGCTCCTTGAAAAAAAGTGGACAGAAACGGCATTGTCGTGTTTTGGTTGGACTAATAATTATCAGTTTTTCTAGCTTGTGATAGAGCAGGTCCCAACAAACACCGATATTTTGCGCAGTCTGCTCATTTCGATAAGTCCAAAAACCTACACGATTTTCTGATTTTCAGGACAATCTATATAGGTGAAGCGTACACCAAGAATTCAAGTATTGCGATTTCCCAATTGCCTAAGATTAATATAAAAATAGCAATTGAGAAAGCAAAGATAAATTCTAGAGCCCTCAAACCAATTATGGCATTTAGAATAAGGATTCCTTGCTATTATAGTGGTTACAACTTACAAGGGACCCATAGTCATTATTTAGCTAGTCTAGCTTGATTATGGCATAAGATAGTCTACCTTATTTATGGCATAAGACCTCCACCATGTTATATTAATGTACTGTACAGTGTTCTTCCCGGCTGGAATTTTTTACTTCAAAGAAAATATAGATACTCAGCACCTGTTTGGTACATATTAAAATTCTCTTCTCATTCTTCTACTTATTTTTAATCATACATTTTTCAATACAATAATATTTTTCATCACATCAATAACTTTTTCTTCTTTTTCAACCACACGTTTTCTATCAATCTACTATTTCAGAATACATTCTTTCAAAATAATGTGGCTCAAACACACCAGTCCAGCAACTAATTGGGGGAATAAAGTTTTTGAAGAATGATTCTCAAGTTTTGATTACATGAAAATTGCATATTTCAGCACGAAATTCATCGTCTGTTTTGTCAATCTTAATCAAGTTTTGTGCTTCGACTTACGGCAAAAAAGGAAAATTGAAGAAAATCTCTATCTAATAGTCACAACTCACAATTGACTGCCAATATAATCAAATTCTCGAACAACTTGTGTATTAATCTACAAGCATAAAAAATGTAACTCTCCAAAGATCAAACGTGTTTTGAAATGCACACCACATCTTATACTATTGTCAACTTTCATTATGGCTGAAAATTCCAATAGGTTAATTTGTCAATTGTGGGCCAAAAGGGTTGCTGTATGTGCACATACATTCAATAATTGACAACACAACATTTTGCATTACATATTGGTGCTTGATTACACCAAATGCTTAGTGCATAATTTAAGGTTGTTCGACAGAGTTTCCACTTCTATAAAAAGAACTTATTGGAGAAATTACTTTTAAGTCATCTTCATTTAAAAACTCTTATAAGTCGGACGAAAGACTTTCAGAAAATTATAAAATTATATTCAAAAATAATTTCTTAAATTTCAAAAGTAGTTTTTAAATTTTCAATATTTATGTCAAACAAGCCCTTTGAACAAAAAATAAATAAAAAGGATTGCAAGATTTAACAATTTGGGATACATAGTTCTTGGCACATGGACTTTGTCTTAGTGGGGGGAATGTTGATTCTCACGCTTCACCATCCGTGTCACGGACTTGGAATATAAAAGGAATCGATAGGACAACTCTCTTTTCCTTACATTTTTTTTTATCTTTTCAATCAAATCATCATCCACATTTGGAGGTTTTCAATGCAAAATACAATAATAGAAAGTCTTCATCTTTACATTTAGCAGCTTCATTAATTTATAATACATTTTTTTTCTATCATCTTTTTTATAACATGTTTTTTAATAAAATAATATTACACATAAATAAAAAAAAAATTATTCTTTTTCAACCAAATATTATTCAGGAAAATATTATTCCAGAAATTATAACATATAAGGGGGCCAAACGCGGGCTGGCTTTAAAGTAAACCAAATTCATTAAGGGAAGATTTCATAAATAAGAAATTTAGTTTTATTAATTCTCAAATTTAAGAGATTATGTTTAAAGTTTCAGAATTTTTTAAATTTCATTTATAAATTAATTAATTAAACATATATTTTATTAATTAAATATATTAATGTCACAATTCCATATAATTTAGTCATAAATTCTACATAATTGGTTACAAATCACAAATTTTACATGTCACAAATTATTTTACGGTCACAATTCAACAATTTTATAGATCACAATTTGTTCATCGGTTACAAATAAAAAATTGAAGCGTCGCAAATTATTTTACGGTCACAATTCAAAAACTTTACATGTCACAATTTGTTCATCGGTCACAAATCAGAAATTTTATGTCACAAATTATTTTACAGTTACAATTCAGAAATTTTATAGGTCATAAATTATTTTACAGCCACAATTCAAAAATTTTATAAGTTACAATTTGTTCATCACTCACAAATAAGAAAAATTATATGTCAACTTATTTATCGATCACAAATCACAAAATTATAAGTCACAACTTAGTAGACGACAAATTATGAAATTATCGATCACAAATTAACATTTTTTAGGTCACACATTATTTCTTGATCACAATTTATTTTTTTCATTGATCACATATTGTTTATCGATCACGAATTAATGAATTTAATGGTCACAAACAATCAAATAATTTGTGACCACAACCCAACACTCGTGACTAACATTACTCTTAAAGTTACTTTCAGGCTTGACAAACATGTTGCAAATGGCAATCTGTTTTTCTTTCTTTTTGGACATAGAATCTCTAATCTAAAATAGTTTTCGTCAATCAATTAAGACTTGAAAGTAATATCAACAACCATATGAAAGATAGTGATAAATCTATCCTTCAAGCTAGTGAACAAATCAAAAGAGAACAGAAATACATAATAAATCTGTCTGATTTCGTGCAAATCTAGTCGACATTTTTTTCATATTAAATAGGAAAATTTTTATATGCTTTCAGGATATTGGATCTAGAAAATGATCCACAAAAAAATGAAAATATTAAAGGCGTCATATTGAAACGTTAAAGGTTTGGAGGATCCATAGAAGTACTTGCTATCCTTCACCAGCTTCCTCAGCATTTTTTTCAATCTCTGGCTACGATTGCCTCTGTAATTAGTAGTGTCGATGCGAGAGTATTCTTCGTGCACCAGAACGCACGATGGCGACATACAGCCGGAGAAGTATGACGATTGCTAGTTCATAATATTGCTACCGATTCTTCCAGATTTACCAACTTTCCGATGAGAAATTGAGTGGACAAACCCCTTGTGTGGCGTCGCGCCAGCGCCGCAGAGAGAGGAAAGAGAGAGGGAGAGAGATGTCAAGAGAGGAGGGAGAGATGATAAAATTAGGGTTTGGGTGGATGGGGATGGGTATATAGATTAATTTAGTTTTAAAATATTATTATTAATATTTAAATGTTTAATTATGTTCTAATTTTTGTAAAAATAAACTTTAATTTGACTTTTGAAATATTAACTTAAAAATTCTGGTTTTATGTAATTTCCATATTCATTAATATAAAGTGTACACATGGGAATTTTTGTGTAAGATATGATTAAAAGATTAATGTTTATTTTATTTTTATGGGAAACACTTTTCTTGACCTATATGCATTTTATGAAAGATGAGAAAATTTACCCTTTTTTTTTTGTAATGGTTGGTTTTCTAGCTTAATACTAACTTGACCTACTAAAAACTCTGATATACCATTAAACAAATGGGTTTTGCTATGTGTATAACGGGGTTGACACCTCAGTGTACAGCCCCCTCACAATAGGATAGTTCGCAATTTTTTTTATTGGACGTGAGCTCCCCTATTGTGAGGGGGCTATTTACCGAAATGTCACATCGGTGTACAAATAGCAAAACCCTAACCAAATTTGATGTTAAAGCAAATGACAAAAAAAATCATGTTATCCCATAATGTTCATATAATACTACAATGTCGAGTAAATTTATATAACGATGAAAACTTGCATGTATGTAGATTTCAAGCAATACTACGTATTATTTTATGTACTCAAGAATACCCACCTGATATGGTTAAAAATATGCTCGAGCACTTATTCCACTCGAGCTTCCTCCACCCCTTGAGGAACACTCCTTCGGCCTCAGGCAGGCATGTGGTACTCGAGCATGTGCGCCACAATGCTCAGCATATGCACTTTACTTTTAGGTAATTTGATGACAAATAGTCCTCGAGATGTGTTCCTCAAGGATCTACGACCCATTCGTTGTGGTGTCCTCGGGTATTATCCTTGCCAAACTCAAAGACTTGACTAATTCAACTAAGGACTTTAGCCATATCCAATTACCCCAATTAAGGAATCCTAGGCCCTGAAGGAGTCTTACCTCGAGGAACACTTCAAATAAGGAAATGTTGGACTTCTAGTTGCAATCCAACACTTACCCCGATAATCACTCTTTAAAATAAGGATGACGAATCCTACCAGAGTAAAATACTACCCAGCACTGAAAAATCATGTTCGTACTCATTCTCAATTGTCAAGCTCGAAATTTAACATATGCGATTTTTGGTAGCATCACCATCTAAACCAATTCATTCATCTACAAACAAAATGACCAACCTGAAACACAGAATAAAGTCGGACGGACTAGGGAAAAAATTAAATATGTGTATATTGAAACGTCAAAATACCATTTTTCTTTCTTGTTACCGTCTAAGGTCAATTATCATCTAATCCATTGTATAGACCATAGCTTCTTGAGCTTCTCGAGGAAATGAAATGCAATCGTCCTTGATGACACTCCACCATGGTTGTAGGCTTGTAGCGTGCCAAAGAGCATGTGCATTGATCAATACTTCATATACAGGGAAGTCGTATACTTTCTAGGAACATTTTCCTCAACCTTTTACCTCTATAATAGACTAATAGTAACGCTAGTACAAGTATTCATGCAGAAAATAGAGAGAAACATGCAAGTTAACATAAAAATGGAAGAAACCCATCTAGAAACAACAACTTTGGAAGATTACCATCAAGAAAACCATCAAAAACTAAAACTTTAAGTAAACACAAATTTTTTTTTTTGTTTTTTTTGGTTGTTAAATTCATTACATAGACACTCGTGAGATAATTAATGTGGCTCTTAACGAGTTTAGACCTCAACGTCTGTTTTTTACACAATCGACAGTTGTTTTAGATGATTGATAAATTTAAGAAAACTTACTCTTAGAAGAGTTTTCATCATTTGACAGCAGATTTTGAGAAACAATAAAATTGTAACTTTTCAGATTTTGCTTTTAGCTTATTCAATTATCTATAACTAAAATACCAATTTAACACAAGTTAATTAAATTAATTCCTCTTCTAATTTACAATAATATTATATTGGTATAAAAGTAAAAATAAATTTACAATAATATTAATGAAATAATATTAATTTATTGTTGTATACATACAACAATAAATTACTTTTCGCTAAATATATTTACATCACAGTTTTTAGGAATGAAATTACATTTTAATTGGATGAAAAGTTCATAACCTTTACACATTATCATATTTGTCTCAAATATTTTTTATTGCATTCTTACTCTCAAATTAACATAATATATTCTTGATTGTGGTTTCTCTTCGTAATTTTCTTTAATATAGAGTAAAAGGACTCATTTGTCTATTACATTTTTAAATAAGCAATAATAATAATGCAAGAATACGAATAAATATTTTATCCTCAATTTAAAGTACTTTAACAATATTTAAAAATCTTGATTAAGAACAATATTTCTAATTGATAATAAGTTGTTACAAATAAGAAGTTGATTAAGAAAAAAAAGTTAAGGATACAAGTGTAATAATGAATAAAGGTTGATAACATCCAATGTTATTAAAATGTGGTGTATTGATAAAAAAATTGTAATGTGAATATAATCACTCATTACTTTTATTTATCGAACGTTAAAATGCTGATTTTGAAACACATTCTTAAAAAAAAAAAAGTTTATCAAACAATTAATTGGTTATTCTTGCACCTGAAATTTTTTCAGCACAACGAAAGTCGATTATCGTAAAAGCACAATAATGTCAAATCAAACCTTTTAAAAAATTATGGAAATATCTTATGAGATCTATTTTAGATTGGTTTCTTTTAACAAAGTTTATCACTCAAAGTTAATAAAATTGAAATTGCATTACTCTTGAAATAGCATGTAAGACATGTAGGACACATTAGGAAGGTAAACTGGATTAAACAAAAATAATTTTATTGTAATAATTACAAAGGAAATACATAGAAGAAAAGGAGAAAAAAAAAAAAAACTTTAAAATAGTTAATTCCTTGAAATATTTATGAAAAGTAGTTTCCTATAACGTTATGCATATTGAAACAATATATAGTTATGCACAAATATAATGAAATCGAGCTAGTAAAGGTTCTCTAAGCTTGTTTGGGATGTGTTTATGGTCAGTTGAAGATAAAAACATATAAAAATGAAAGATGAATAAGCAGATTCTACGAAATGTGTGGATACAAATAGATTTATTATTTATATTTTAAATACCTCTGATGAGTATGCAATGTATAATTTTTCCCCAATGGTTCTCCTATGACCTGAAAATGGTTGAATAATTCTCTTTGGTGGTTTGGGTGGAGGTGACATAGTGATTTCTGGAAGTAAATATTTTCTAGAAAGTTATTTTTTGTAGTAAAATAAGTAGCAAAATATTTAACTTAAGCAACTAAACATGTTCTTATATATGTCTCATGGGAAGCAGAGCCTATAACATTTACAGTCATGTATCAATTGTTCAGAAGAACTCAGAAAATCCTAATTCCTAAGAATTAAGAACCCAAATATAACCCTAAAAACACTGTCATATTGATATAAACATGTACATTATTGAAAAGTAAAAATCCCACATACAGAGATATAATCTCCAAATTAACTATCAGGTAAATAAAGTCACTGATACAAATTAACACAATACTTATGACAGTCACTGATACAAATTAGCACAATCCACAATCGATCTAAGGTCCTCCCAATCTGCATGCTTTAAAAGGTCGGAAAAGTCTGAACACACAGAGCTGGAGAAGGATGATGCAGCAGGTGGCACCTGAGAAGCCGAGCTGAAATGGCCTAAATATTGTTGGTTTCCAATATTATCACTAAAATAAGGACAGGGTTTCTTCTCATCTTGTCGAATTATTGGAGCCTCGAAACTAATATAACTTTGGTTATTATAATCAGACTCCAAGCTGCATGTTTTGGAGCTTTCATCAACTGGATTAATACTGATATTCCTCTTGGCACAGACTTCTGGCCAGTCTGGTCTGCACTTCTTATAGGAAACATTGCGCTTTAAAATTCGACATAGAGTCCAAACTTCCTGTTAAGAAGCAACTCAAGAATTGAAGGATAATTTTTTACCCAATTTTATGAATAAAGATTCGATATATCTCTACAATACTACATGGAGCCTAATCATATTAAGGTTCACTCATTCTTGGATCCGGGATTGACCTATTATTAGTGTTAGAAAATACGAATCATGGATCGTCCATGTGGGGTGACCTGACTCATTATTAAAGTGAATTGAAGAGAGTGGTTTCAATAAAATTCAAACACATAACTTCCCTCAACTTCCATCAATTTCCATAATTTTGAAATAACTCCCGTAACTTAGAATTGTATGATGAGAGGAAAAGATTGGCAAAATAATATGGTGAAATTCTTATGGAAAATCACACCTAAATTGGAAATGCCATAAAGCCATTTTTTTGGGCATAGAAACTCACAAAATTAGGCACTTAGGTTGTGGATTATAATCTTTTTCCATTGTGATCAGGATTAAGATCATTGTAGTGCTAGAAAATGCAGAATTTGATTCTTGACCCGTAATTTATAATTATGCAAGCTGCGAAATTCTACAATTAGATAGCACATATATGTACAATAGTAAAACCCTAAAGAGGTAAGTGGACATAGTGGATCACTCAATTTTTCATGTATATGATTGTGTGGAGAAATTCAGGCAGATTCCATCATTGTTCTCAGAAAAACCACTAACTCTCCACAACATAATAATTAATAGAGTAAAAGGATTGGAGTTTTAAATTTCTTACAGCTTCTTGATCAGCAAGGCTTTTGGGTTCGATATGTTTGTTGCTTTTATCATCACTGGGTGGAAGGCGAAACTCGTGCATCATCCAATCAGTCTTGCTGCCTTTTCCGGCACTTCCACGATAGTAGACAAGGGATTTCTTCAGTCCGACGCATTCTCCAATCGAAGAATAAATTGGTCTATCAATACCAGTGGCTTTCCAGAATCCAGAATCTGTCACTCTGTTAGGTCTTATGCTGTTTCTGTATTTTCTTCCTCTTTTGCAAAAAAAGTACCACTCCTTGTCTCCTACATTACTACCTTCTGCATACCCAGAAAATTAAATTAGAACCACTAAGTATCAGAAAAAAAAAAATTATATTTCAACCTTGAACAGAATCTACTTCTGTAAGCTGATTAACAATATTATTCACAACAATTTTGAGCAAAAGATGACAGAAAATCGACAAATCTTAAAGATTAAAACATGAGAGAGATCATGACATACTTGGAAGATCCCATGGATCATATTTGTAGATATCAGCCTGTTTTATAAGCTCAATATTGATCGGTCTCTTTTCTACCTTCCTTTTAAGATAAAACCCCACAAGCTCTTCGTCGGTTGGATGAAACCTGAACCCCGGAAGTGGAACATCATCTTCTTCCTCTTTATTATTGATCACGCTACTGATATTTTCCGCTTCCATGGTTCTTGACGTTAATTCTCCTTCTCCCGTGGGAACAGGCTAGCTAGGTTAAATATGAAAATAGAGGAACCTTCTTGATATAGCTATAAAGGTGACGTAACGAGGGTTGGAAGAAATTTGCAGTGCATATTTGGTCAAGTCAAGAGAATTGACTTATTGCTTGTGGGCCCCAAGTCCTGAGATTTTTGAACTTGAAGCAGTCTTCAGTCTCCCATTGGCTGATCATTTCGAGAAAAAAACTGTATTATTGGTCTCATGGTTAAGTCTTTCCGTGACGTTACACAATTTCATACAATTAGGAATATGAAGATCACACGAAGATTTTTGGTCCCCAATGAGGACCGTCTGTTCAACTCAACGAAAGGTCGAGGATTAAATTGCTCATTTTTAAAAGTCAGTGGACCAAATTATTGCTCGAAAAATAGGTTGTGAACAATTAATGTGATTTTATCTATTTTTTAACTGGTAAAATTTAAATTTTAACTACATATTTCATATGACTGACGACTTTTAGTAACTTTCAATAACACATTACATCAATTTTATTAAAATCTACTAATTTTTTTTTTTTTTTAGTGAAAACATAACAACAATTAAATAAAATTTCATCTTTGAATTTGATTTGACATTTAATTGTAAATTACAAATGACATTGTTGATTAACGATGAGTATAATTAGATTGTCGGGATAGTCAAACTCCAAAAGTTCCAAGACTGTCCTAATTCAAAGCATTTGCTTTATTTTTCAGATTAATAAATTGAACAAAGCTGGCTACGTTGATTTATTAGTTATATAGTGTGTTTTGTAGAGATTAAAATCAGATTAAAATTAAAAAATTAGTCGTTCTTGTTGACTTTGATTAGACGAGTGAAAATCAATAACGATTATGCCCTTGTTTGAGCCACATTCTTTTTTTCATTCTCATTCTTCTACTCATTTTCAACCACACATTCTCCAATAAAATAATATTTTCCATCACATCAATACCTTTTCTTTCTTTTTCAACCACATATTCCCCATCACATAAACCAAAAAAATGCATTCTTTAGGAAATAATGTGCACCAAACGGGGGCTATATTTTCAATTTTAATTGAATTTTTAGCTCTACCAAACACACTCATAAGTAAAAAGTCACTTATTCTTACAGTAACCCTTTTAAGCTTAGTCAAATATGCTCATTACGTTTGCTAGAACATGAATATCTTCATATACCCGACTTCTTTGCACTACGTACGTACCCGTCTAGAAAATACTTTCTTCGAAATGAGAATACATATTGTTACTCGAGCTCCCCACATGGAGAGCCACGTACGGCGTGCCATACGTGACCCTTATCAGATAATATAAAGGGATGAATTTGATGTTCTTAAAATAGCTAACTCGAAGGCCACTCGAACTGCACTGTAACAACTACAAATGGCATGAAATCAAATGTATGATTTCAATAGGATCTACGACTTATTGGTTATAGGACAAATCAACCAAGTGTAGTAGTCGAAAAGTCACAAATACCTCTAAAGTCACATAACTCTATATTTATTTTTCTTACCCCCAATTTCCAATTATTGACTTAAGCGTAGCATGCCTTAGTAAGCAGATAATGTATAGATAAATGTAAAGACTGTAAAAAATTTATCGACAGTCGGATAAACTTTTTAAGCTTAGTCAAATATGCTCGATTTTGATTTTCTCAAATTTCTTTGCACTAACTACTTTAAAATACTTTTTAAATTTTTCTCCAAAAAAATAATATATGTCTACCATATATATCTTTATGGCCTTCCAGAAGCCGCACCACAAGTTTTACCAAGTAGAGTGTTGTCATCAATTTGTTGCTTACAAGAAAAGGAATTTTTTTTATTTTTTTTTTCTTAAAATAGAGATGAGAAGAAGTCAAAATCAATAGATGATATTGTCAAAGTTTGACTTTCCTATTCTTAATTACCTTTTCTAAGTGAAATCTGCTTATTTTTATTTTTTTAGGGAAAATTCTTTTAAAATGTTGGAGAGAAGCCATGCTTGAGAAAGAAATATTATAATATATTTGTTGTTTAGCATAGTAGCTTTAACCTTAATTTTCATTTAATAAGGTTGAAAGCTGCTTTGACATATTGATATTGGGTAGAGGATGTGCTTCCACCCCCTTACTGAATTCCTTGTCATTTTTTGTAATATTAAGTGTGGTACATGTTGTAATAAATGTTATAGTTGAAAAAATTTCCACCTTCTCCCTTTCTCACATTTTAGAGTGTCTCCAAAAGACTCTTTAAATATGATATGCTCTTTATTTTAAAGAGTCAACATTTAAAATTATGCTACGGGAGATTCTTTAAATTAATATTTTAATTTAGAGAGTGTGAATATAGAGAGCCAAACCCATTCAAAAAGTTTCAATTTTCAATGTAGGAAAGCAATAAAATAATCTAAAGAAACGCTGGTTAAAATAAAAGATAAAGAAAAATAATAAATATTTTTTTTAAGAATAGTAAAGTTAAGTGTTAAATATAAAGAGTTTGTTTGAGTATTCTTGAAAGTGAATATCACCAACAGTGATTACCCTAATAGTTGAACCCTTCAACAAAAAATTTCGTATACATACTCCATTGAGTAGTAAAGCAAAGCTCGATCTCAGTTTGTCCCACTTATCAAGTGCTATATATCAGCTATACTGATGCAAACTACCACCGTGCTAAATAGCATTATTCTTGCATGTTAGTCGAAGCTTATAATTTAAGCAATGGGTCCAATGGGATTTATTGTTAAAAAGTAAGTAAAAACGTGGTTCTGCGAAATGTAAGGATAAAAATAGAGTTTAATTAGCTTATAATCAAATTATAAACACGGGCAAACACATGCAAATTTGAGGTGTACTTGTTGAAACATGTGCATGACATGAAAACGTGCACAAATTATATTGCAAGCATATCGTTGATAAAAGTACATGAAATGTGTGATTAAAAAGTTAATAAAAGTTACGGATCCTATGAGGTGTATAACTATAAATAAGTTAAAAGAAAAAATGAGGGTTTTTACAATAGCAGACTGCTTATGTGGAATGGAGGGAAGAAAATTTTGCATTTTATGACTTTTTTTTTTCTTCTTCTGGAAGATTACAACTGATCTTGTAGAAATCTCGATGGAGTGGGATCAACATCGAGTTTCTGTCTGGTCCAACTCTGTGACAAACTAGTACTCATTTTTTGACTCTTCTGCCTAGCAATTTATGGGTGATCCCCACATGTACTCAGGCCCACCCGTTTTGACAATAGGGTACACCGGATCTACCTTCTGTCACGTTCATACTATTCCCTGTTTGACAATTATTAAAGTAGTTTTTTTTTTTTTTTGAAAAATTCTAATGTTTTGCCGAATCAACAAGTGATGACCCCCTATTGGGAGAGAAGGGCGGCAATTCATTAGCTAAATTATTAGGTACGTGTAGCTTGATCCATTGTTTTTTACCTCATAACTCATTTTTAACCATTCTCGTAATAAAATATTTTGCACGTAAATTTGAAAAAAAATTCTCACTTTTTAATCACACATTTCCCAAAAAATCACTACGTCAAAACTCAATTTCCCCAAAAATTTCATTATAATGATTGTCAAATTGGGGTTAAAGCGATAATGGAAGTACTATTTATAATTTATAGTTAAGTTGCACGGATAATTCGATTCAAAATATTTATATGTAAACCAACTAGTTGTGCAAAGAAGTAAAATCCAACGTTGAGCCCCCCCAGGGCACATTCCAACTGGCAAAGATGAGGGCGCTTCAAGGCTGGCAGATCAGAGGTCGTGAGTTCGATTCCTGATGGCTCTTGGAAGACAGATATTCTCCTGGAAGGCAGGAGCTCTACTGGAAGGCAAGATGCAGGATGGGTCGACTTGTTTGGCACTTTGGCAGATCAGTTGGGGGCACTTAAAAACACTGGCCAGTTTGGGGCATAACCTGCGGTTTACCCGTCTGCATCTTGAGGGACCAGGGTGTAGACTCCAGGATTTAGTCGCTGTAAGGTGGATACCTGGGTATCANGGCCAGTTTGGGGCATAACCTGAGGTTTACCCGTCTGCATCTTGAGGGACCAGGGTGTAGATTCCAGGATTTAGTCGCTGTAAGGTGGATACCTGGGTATCAAAAAAAAAAATGTTAAAATCCAACGTTGGATATTAGAAAGTTTGGACACGACAGGTAATAACTTTAATTGTATTCTGGAAGTTGAATTGTAACATTTTGTCGTGTCCTACGTATTTTCAAGACAATTGTGTAATGCCTATTAAAAATAATATAAATTGTGACTTTATAACTACTTCTAGATATAAGGAAGAAAAAAAAAGTTTAACTACTAGATGTGTATTATTATAAATATTGCAAATTTGAAATAATACATACGGGTATAATTTGAACACATTTCATCAAATTTTATAAAAATATTATTTTTAGCTAAACAAAACGTGGGCTAAATAAGAATTTTCAAGATTTACATGCTTAATAAAACACACAAGTCGTCAAACCAATTTGAGGAATGATTTAAATTTTAGAATGGAAAACATTTTATGATCTCTCTCTTCGTTAATCTTGTCAATTTTTTATTTCATAACATACAAAAAACAGTAAATTTTAGGGATTTTGAAAAATCAAAAGTTATTTCTAAGAAGAAGCTGTTATTGAACATGTTCTGATTGAATAATTTTTTAAAGTACCTCGTTTCGAAAGAAAAGTTTTTAAAAGAATCTTACACAAAGTAGTTTTATCGTGAAGTTCTTTTACAAAAAAATCAGAAGTGAAAGCAGAAATCTTATCTAACGTACCCTTAATCTAAATTTTGAATCACAATTCCCCTCTCGCATACGAAGTGCAATTAATTGCATAAGTTCTCAAACTAATAACATTAATAAAACATAATTTATAATTATAATCAACAATACGATTATATTTCACTTCGACAAGTTCTAATCACATGGTTCAAATCAAAGAGGATGCATCTACCTTTTTCTTAATCAATGAAATCAAAACATATAAACAAACTTTAAAAAATTGTCGTCAAGTCATCGTACTGAAATTCTGTACACACAATATTTGAGGTTTTGTTTGAGGGAGTTGCGTGTACACAAATTATAAGCTCGTGTTAAGACTTTTTACTTGGTACGTAAGTCAATTATTCACTGGAAGAAGACCCTCTGGAATAAGCCGAAATTGAAAATGTCAAAGTCATGGGTCAAGACGAAGATACGTGAGGGTGACTCAGAAATTGACATATTCCATAAATTAATTTCTATGTAATTTATAAAATATTCCATAAATTTTTTTTTGTTAACTATTTCTAGAATTAAAAATTGCAAGTCACATTCATCGAATAGATAGACAACCCCCCTTTTGGAACGAGAAAACTTTTGAAGTAGGCTTGGTTCGACCGCCAACAATTTTTTTTTGAATTAGACTCGCTCAACTTTGTAGACAAGTCGCGATAGTTACCTAAAGCTCCACATATGGCAAGGTTCGAGTTTTATTAACTTTCATTGTCAATGGTATTGCCAAGAAAGAATTCAACTTAGAATTTTTTTATTTTATTTTTTTTGGTCTGTAATTATTAAACAAACTTATATTAATAAATTTAATAAATCGAAGAGAATTATTGTTAACCTAAAAAATACCTAAGAGTCTTGCTATCAATAGATCTCGTACAATGCTTCCGCCTCCCTGTATTTTACATACACACTCGAACAAATATCGTTAGCACGAAAATCACCAGACTAAAAAAAAAGTCGGTATCGTTGATACTTTGACAGTCTAGTTAATTAAGGGTACAAGTTATATGGGATGTGGGTGTGGAAGAAACAAATGGACAAAGATTTGGTCCGCCAAGGTATGGTGCCCAACTTCCATTGGTCCGCCAAGGTATGGTTTTCTTCTGTGATATATACCTTTTAACGAGTTTGTTTCCTCGTAGAGATTGACGAGGAAGTTTCCTTATAGGACACTTGTTTCAAACATTTGTCCCAACTTTGTTCCAAGAATTGAACACGTATTCACCTATAGTGTCCGATCTTATTTGAAGGCCTCCATCTGTCGAACTTATGAGGGCTTCACTCCGAGTCCCCATTTGAGTCACATTATTTTTTCAACCAATTGACAGTCCACCCTCCAACTTGACGACCTTGTTTTTGGGTTGGTTTTCAATCCTGTCCAAAAGCATTAATCTTTATTTTTTCATTCTCATTCTTCTAGACTAGTAGGGCTTCACTCTGAGTCCCTATTTGAGTCACATTATTTTTTCAACCCACTGACAGCCCACCCTCCAACTTGGAGCCCCTTTTTTGGGTTGGTTCTCAATCCTGTCCAAAAACATTAATCTTTATTTTTTCATTCTCATTCTTCTAGACTAGTATACTAGTAGGGCTTCACTCTGAGTCCCTATTTGAGGCACATTATTTTTTCAACCCACTAACAGCCCACCCTCCAACTTGGCGCCCCTGTTTTTGGGTTGGTTCTCAATCCTATCCAAAAGCATTAATTTTTATTTTTTCATTCTCATTATTCTATTCATTTTCAATCACACATTCTTCAATAAAATAATATTTTTTACCATATCAATAAATTTTATTTTTTTCAACCATATATTCCCCACCACCTCAAACAAAAAAAAAAAAATGCATTTTTGGACTAAAAATATGCACAGCTCAAGGTGTTTGTTGATTAGTACAAGTATATGCAAGGCCCAAAAAATATACAAGAAAAGAAAGTTTAATGGTGCTAGAAGACTAGTAGAGGAACCATATATTTTTCAAAAAATCATCATTTTCAAACTCATTAAAAAAAAATCTTTTTTATGACTGTCAAATAGGAGATTGTATGATTTTATTTATGAATAATTCCACAAGTACATGCTTTTTTTGACAGATTTTTGACAGGATTTTAACGTTTGTTTCACAAGGAGGTGGCCCCACATAATTAATATATTCACAAAAATCCCACAGATTTTAAAATCCTGTACTTGTAGCATTGTTGTTTATTTATGTACCATCACAAAATTTGTTTGTTACCTCGTAATTTTAAATATTTTTTATCTTCTTAGATACGTGAGGGTGACTCAGAAATTGACATATTCCATAAATTAATTTCTATGCAATATATGACCTATTCCATAAATTTATTTTGTTAACTATTTCTGTGGAATTAAAAATTGCAAGTCACATTCGATCGCATAGATAGACAACCCCCCTTTTGGAACGAGAAAACTTTTGAAGTAGGCTTGGTTCGACCGCCAACAAAAAAATTTGAATTAGACTTGCTCAACTTCGTAGACAAGTCGCGATAGTTACCTAAAGCTCCACATATGGCAAGGTTCGAGTTTTATTAACTATCATTGTCAATGGTATTGTCAAGAAAGAATTCAACCTAGAATTTTTTTTTTTTTTTTTGTCTGTAATTATTAAACAAACTTATATTAATAAATTTAATAAATCGAAGAGAATTATTGTTAACCTAAAAAATACCTAAGAGTCTTGCTATCAATAGATCTCGTACAAGTGTACAACGCTTCCGCCTCATTGTATGTTACATACACACTCGGACAAATATCGTCAACACGAAAATCACCAGACTCAAAAAAAAAGTCGGTACCGTTGATACTTTGACAGTCTAGTTAATGTCTGTAATTATTAAACAAACTTATATTAATAAATTTAATAAATCAAAGAGAATTATTGTTAACCTAAAAAATACATAAGAGTCTTGCTATCAATAGATCTCATACAACGCTTCCGCCTCATTGTATGTTACATACACACTCGGACAAATATCGTTAACACGAAAATCACCAGACTCAAAAAAAAAGTCGGTATCGTTAATACTTTGACAGTCTAGTTAATTAAGGGTACAAGTCATATGGGATGTGGGTGTGGAAGAGACAAATGGACAAAGATTTGGTCCGCCAAGGTATGGTGCCCAACTTCCATTGGTCCGCCAAGGTATGGTTTTCTGTGATATATTCCTTTTAACGAATTTGTTTCCTTTTAGAGATTGACGAGGAAGTTTCCTTATAGGACACTTGTTTCAAACATTTGTCCCAACTTTGTTCCAAGAATTGAACACGTATTCACCTATAGTGTCGGATCTTATTTGAAGGCCTCCATCTGTCGAACTTATGAGGGCTTCACTCTGAGTCCTATTTGAGCCACATTATTTTTTGGGAAAAATTCATGGATCATGTATTTACTTTACCAAAATCAAAAATCATGTCTCTAAGTTTAAAGTTACAAAAATCAGGTTTTTTTTTTAATTAATTAATT
>CAIGRO010291283.1:6840-19370 GCA_903798355.1 Fraxinus baroniana
GGGGGGGGGGAAGACTCAGAAGAGCTTGGGAAAGAAAAAGCTTAATTACATCAATTCTAGGTTCCCTTATGGAGCAACGAGCAAAATAAAAGAAAGCTTCTAACAATCTACAAACATACCAATTATTAAAAAATTGTGTGATCCAAACTAAACTACCTAGTCTATAAATCAAATTTTATTTTGAATCCTACTCATACTGGAATCCACATCAAGCTGGTCCTGAATGGAGGCAAATAAAGAAGACATAAAAGAGATGTTGGTTCACTAACCAGTTGAGCAATGAGAAATGCTCCCACAAGGAGAAGTCCCGGACGCTCGACGAAAGACCAACTTCGGGATCTTGTTACGAATATGAGGGCTTGACTGATGATACACTGTTTTCTCGAGAGTTGGAACCCCAAACACACGCTGTACGTAAAAGAGCAAGTACGTGAAAGTTTGATCTTTGCTAAAAGTGCTTCACTATGTCCAAGGAAAAAATCAAGAAAACAGAGCATCTCTATCAGAAAGAAAGAAATGTACATTAAGTAGATACATCACATAAAATGTTAAAATCTGAATATGGGATATCCTACTTGTAACAGCTAAGGCAAACGCTCACATAGTCATCTCAACTTTTATGCAAGTGAGACGGGTGCCTAAGGCCCTCAAAGTTAGGCACTTATCTTTTCGAATAGTTTTACTAACTAAATATATGAGTCAAGTTTTTACTGTTGGTAACAATTAAAAAATTATTTTTGTAAATTTAATTGCCTTGGCAATAATTGTCACTAGATAAAGTAATAAATTAAATATATTAACATATTATTGGTGTGAATTAAAATAAGATTTTTAGTGGATTGTGATAGAAGTTTTTGAAATTTGTGGTTAAAAAGATGTGGGACCCATGAAAGATGTGGTTGATATTGATTGTTTGACTTTGACTTAAATTAAAACCAGATTTTAATCCGGCCCAAATATACCCTAAAAGAACAAAAAAAAGTAAAGAAGAAGATAAACTTTTGTTGGTTACGTCAAAAACTTCTCCATCGGCACTCACCGATGTCAATGAATTCTCCGACAACAATCACTAATATCGACGACATGTTTGTTGGTAATCAATGACATAGACGACTTCTCCCGTCGACAATCACCGACGTCGACTTCTTTGTCGGCAATCAATGAAGTGTGTGCTAATAGAGCACTTAGTGTAATGAAGAATCGAAGATCAAAGCTAAGAATTCCCAACAACTGGTCCCAAAATGGTTGATGTAAGGGGGAGACGAAGTAGCATACATATAACATATGGATCTGACAATGCACACAATAGATATGACCATTCCATTCAATATATATTCAACGAGAAAATACATACGGGGAAAAAATTTGTGTCATATGCTGCCCAGAAGAAAATGACCGTCATCATTGCTAAGTAGCTTCCAAGAACGATTCCGGTTGTAAATATCTCAGACAATTTCCAGCTGTCTGGTAAAGGAGATGGCTTCACCCTATCCTTTGAAATAGTCATAATGGTACCTAGCATGCCATAAATGGGGTTTTAGAAATTAACCCCCCAAATTTGTACAACACTTCCCCATCCTCCCATATCCCTTTCCCGAGGGGAAACAAAAATTGTTGAAAGGGGAAATAATACAAGTAGCATCAAACTAGCTAGCATGTGAAACTGAGAAAGAAAGGTGTGGATTCTAACAATTCTTACCATCGTTGAGGATGGCAATTATCAAAACCATAAAGGGAGGAAAATCAAACTTCCATATGAGTGCAAGTAACATAAAACCAAGCTGCAAAAACAAACATTCATAATGAGTGGACAAGCTTATTTGTCAAAAGATGTGCTTTACATAATTTATATTAATTATACTAACCACGATACGTATTGTAATGGAAACAGCATAAATCTGCGCAGAGATTAAGACAATTAATTAGTTTAGAGGGAAAAACAAGATAGCAAGAGTAAACATACCATCCCTGTCAAGTATGAATTGCTAATTTAGATTCACACGACAATTGTCAAAAGAGCGATAGGAATATGACGTAAAAGTTTCATATCGACAACTGCCAACTTCTAAACCATAAGAAATTAATGACATTACCACTTAATATACCTGACATGGTACCAGGAATTTATAACAAATATAAGAAGGATAAATACACGTCACTCTTTTCTGTGTTGTAGAGTATATATTGTAGTACTGGCTTTTTGCAACCATCACTTACTGTGTAATTCTTCATCCTCTGAAAGATTGCCCGACTGGTCAGTACAGCACTAATGATGACACTTAGACCAGGTTCTGTGAGGACAATATCAGAAGCGCTACGAGCAGCATCAGTTGCATCAGCAACAGCAATTCCAATGTCAGCCTTCTTGAGTGCAGGGGCATCATTGACCCCATCACCGGTCATTCCGCAAATATGTTTCATGGCTTGTAAACGTTTGACAATTTCATATTTGTGCTCTACATCAACATATTCATATGTACCCATTAAAGAAGGAAGAACGTTCATTGCAAAATAAAAAAGTTGAAATCTTATCTGATTGATCAAAATGCCAAGAAAATGCAATGTAATAAGTGAAGATCCGTTTAAACACTCTCATCAAAATGAGAAAAATATGATCACCACTTTTAAAGACAGATATGCAGAATCTTCAGAGACAAATTAAGAATGAAACATATGTAATTTTTAGTTGAGCCAATATCCAGGTAAAGATATTATGTAATGTAAGATTGCAAGAGTAGTTTAACGAATCATTTGATCTTACTCCAACACAAATCAATAAAACACACATACCAGGGAAAACACCAGCAAAGCCATCAGCCTTTTCAATTAGCTCATCAACAGGCAATGCAGCAATTGACTCGTCTTTGTTATTTCCTAGTAAAGAAGATGAAGGATACATGTTGGTACCCATTCCCAGACGACGCCCTGTTTCCTTTGCTATTGCTAGCTGATCACCTGGCAGAGATTATTAAATAAGCAATATTGAAATTTAATACCAAACAGTAAATGGGAGTTCTATTAAACTGATTAAGAAATAGAGAAAGGTAATAGAACCCAAGAAATCACAGTGATATACAAGGAAAACTTCTTACGGTCTAAATCTAGTGCTATGAAATATGTAGTGTAGACCTAGCGAACTATTTAAAACGAAAATCAGCTACGTCCTAAAACAACAACATAAATTGCAAAGTTCCACCAGCATTCATCTATCTGGTTTTCATGTTTTAAACCTGCTTGTACAGAATGGGCCATAAAAAAAACCTCTAAAAGAAAGTGCAGCGAGAAGTTAACAAATCAAGCCATTACTACCCAACTAAAAAAGTAAAAACAAGGTGCAACACTGGAATTTGTCTAGTACATTGGCTTCAAAGTAAATTGACTCTATTTATATTTGTCTGATTCACTTTGAATCTCATACCTAGAGGAATATTAATGTGCCGCAATTTTAACTGAAGATATGCTCACCAGTAATCATCTTAACATTCACCCCAAGATTCAGAGCCCTTCTGATTGTCTCAGCACTGTCGTGCCTGGGTGGATCAAAAAGAGGCAAGAGTCCTATAAATTGCCATGGACCTCCCGGACTCTCCTTCTTTCCTTCAGGAACTTCCTGTAGAATATCAAGGTTATCAAATAGATGAAAGTTAACTTAACCACAAGCTTGGTTTTAATAATATGATACAGAATCAACAATCAAACAGAGAAAACACATTACCTGGTGTGCCACTGCAAGTGATCTTAATCCACGCTCAGCAAACTTATCAATCACAGAATGAACTCTCCGCTGTATCTCTGATTTGTTGTGTGCAAGACCCAAGATCTAGAAATAAAATCAAAAGAACATTCAGGGAAAGTAATAATTAACGATAGTAATTCATTATGAGATACTCAACTAATATACCTGTTCAGGGGCACCTTTGCTGACTCGATGCATTTTACCATCGCTATCAATGTATGTCAAAGCTGTGCGCTTATCCGTAGGGTTGAAAGGTAGGAAATGAACCTCTTGAATTCCAGCCCTTGCCTTTAAAATGCAAATATAGTAAAGCTAAACAGGAGAAAAGTATGCTAGAGAGTCAACTGAGAAGACACAGAAATGTCTGCAGATTATAGTAGTCCGTAATATCAAAATCTTGAGAATTAAAGACTTTGATAATCTTGACCAATATTGTGTATATGACTGCTATCCCATCAAAACCACCAACAAAGCTTATAATAAAAATCTGCATACCTCCTTAGGATCAGCCAACATCCCCACGATTGCAGCATCAATGGCATCTTGGTTTTCCAACCGAGAGGCTCTGGCAGCCATTAAAACAACCGTATCTACATCAACGCCTTTAGTGAATACCTACAATCCCAATGTTAGGAATTAAGACATATCATCAAACTGCCACAATTTGAAATTAATACAAAAGCAACACTATTTAACCAACCTCAATAAGATTTTTGTCAACGGTCAGTTTGTTCAATGTTAAAGTTCCAGTTTTGTCACTGCAAAGCACATCCATGCCTGCCATTTCTTCAATTGCCGTCATTCTTTTAGTGATGGCTCCCTAAAAGTTCACAATATAATTATATAAAATCTAGAAACGTCAAAACTTAACAGCAGCGGGTTCGAAATAACAGCAAAAAATTGTACCTGTTGGGATAGACGGTGGGAACCAATTGCCATTGTAACAGACAAAACTGTTGGCATTGCAATTGGAATTCCTCCAATAAGAAGCACAAGCAGATTATCAATTCCAGGACGATAATCACGATGTTGAATAGGATACATTACAATGACTTCAACAATCATTCCCAAGGCAATTGAACATATGCAGAAATTCCCAATGGCAGTTAAGACCTTCCAACACAAACACGAGTGAGTTGTGCGGAAAAAAAAAAATGAAAAGAAAATTAGCAACGAGGAGTTATGGAGTCCATTATACTGAAAAAGACTTGGCAACCATTTAACATGACTCTAGGGATTTGTATCAGATCATAGTAAACATGTCTATATTTCATGTAGTGGTCATGCATGAGAAACATATTATGGAAATTAATCCAAGAAATTCTCTCATAAATATGGCATAGAGCAAGGAATTGGAACTTGTGATTCACACCTTCTGAAAATGTCCCACTTGATTAGTGGAGTCTACAAGATGGGCAGCCTTGCCAAAGAAAGTGTGAACGCCTGTTGCAATGACCACTGCTTCAATCTCCCCTTGTTTGACAGTGGACCCCGAATAAACACCATCACCAGGGCATTTTGTTGCAGGAAGGGATTCCCCTGTGAGCGCCGACTGCAAAACGAAACAGGAATTAGATTATACTTCAAAACTCAACCACAAAAAAAAACAAGAACAAAAGAAACTAAGAATTAGTCAAACTTGACAGAAGATTGAATCACAAAAGGACCTGGTCTATCTTTAAAGGATCGCCTTCGAGGAGACGAGCATCAGCTGGAATTATATCTCCGAGCTTTATACTTATTACATCTCCAGGAACGAGAATGGCAGCATCTTCTTCAGTCCATCTCCCATCTCGAAGAACCTATATAATTTCAATTGAGATAAGTATGGAAAATTACTAGACCGTTTGAATTCTAATATGGAAGTTCTTAAATTACAAAACTCTTTGTTTAGAGAATTATTTATAAACATCAAATGTAGTTATAAAGAGCTACATCTATTGACCTTGGCTTTTGGAGCAAGGCGAGCCATAAGAGCTGCAGCTGCATTTCCAGCATTGTTCTCTTCGATGAAACTTATGGTAGAGTTGATCACAAGAAGAGTAACAATCCCAACAAAATCTTGCCAATCCTGCGGTTTTCCCTGCAATTACAGTAAAGAAAAGGAATGACAACAAAATATAGACATGTAAGGGTGCTTTATTGGGGGAAAATGGAAAAAAGAGGAATATATAATATCCAAAGAAAATTTGAAATTAGATAACTTAAAATTTGTCACGTGATGTGGAAAAAAGCAACAGGAAAGACAAAGGAGAAGAATAATCTAAAGAGAGTGTTGAGTCCTTACTCCTCCATTAGCCAGAGCAATGGCCATGACAGCTGCAGCTTCCATTACCCATGAAAGAGGGTTCCACATAAACCCCAAGAACTTCAGAATCTTATTCTCCTGCAATTTCCCATTATTTTTCAGGGGGAAAAAAAAAAAAAAAAACTCAATCACACTCGCAAAAGAAAGATAAAGAAACATGAATAGCATAACCAGCAAAGAGATTCAGAAATAATCAAACCTCCTTTTCCTCAAGCTTATTTTGACCAAAGATTTCAAGCCTTCTGTGGGCATCCTCAGATGAGAGGCCCTTTCTTGTGCACCTTAAATTTTCAAAAACATCTTCAATTGGTACATTCTCCTGCATACATAAATTCAATATGTATCGCCATAAATAAAACAAAATAAAAAAAAATCAAACGACTCTATCTCCAAAAAAGAGAAATGAACAGGTGAAAATCCCAAAATACATTGGATGAGTGTAGCATCCAGAATCATAAATAGTCTTTAATTATAAAAAACAATGGCCTAAAAAGCTCAAACACCCAATTCGATTGAGCTAGAGCTCAAAACAGTAGTTGAATTCATACCAAATCCACATCCTCATTCTTCAGAGCCTCCAAAGCTTCATCCTTCGGCCCCATCTCTACACAAACGAGTAGAATTAGAAGAGAGAGGCTGTTCTCCGATTTTGATTTTCATTTGTATTCGCGCCTATTTAAGGGCGGAATTGTCTCTAGGAAGATCACGTAATTGGCAGGTACATTCCTGTCGTCACTAGAATTTGTTACGTTCTGTTCATTTTTTTCATATGAATTGGAATCAACGGCCCTCTTAATGCAATAAAATAGTGGCAGTGTATTTTAGTGGAGCATCTAGCATTATAACAATATGCCACCTATGCAAAGTATATTCATAATTATGCATTTTTTAATTTTTAATGTTAACTTAAATATTCAAAAATAATATATAACTAAAATAATGCTTTCTTTAAATATTATACGTATTTTCTAAATTTATAAAAAAAAATTGCTAAAATCACAAATATTACAATTACTTGAACTTTATACATTTAAAATTTTTTTTTAATAAAAATATAAAGCTCAAAATCATAAACACTACAATTACTAAGTAATCAATTCCTACCATTAGATTAGACACGACTTAAAAACCCATAAATATTGTCCAACTTTTTATCGAGTTCCAATTCCAACTCCTCTTCATACAAGTCATCTTATGTATCATTCGATATAAAATTATCTTCATCGAACTCCCTTATTTCAAGTTGAGAATTTCTATTACCTCTTTTAAATGCCTGGATATCGTTATTAACATCATCATTATCATAACATCATCACAACCATGACAATTCAAGATTATTCATTACTAATAAAATTAGAGAAAGACTGAATAAAAAAGGAGGCTCGAGCTCGGCGTAGATAGTGGTGGCAAACGGGCCAAGCGACTAGTCGGCTCGGTCGCTCAGCTCGTGAAAAGTCAGCTCGAGCTCGTATTCCCACCATGTCGTATGCTTCCAGGCGAACACTTCTATGTTCGCTGTCAGGAAACTTTTTAGTAAACCGTTTATAGGTTCACTCAACTCTTTACAAATTTTCAGAGCTTTATTTGCGTCCTCAAAACTAAAGAAAAAACTTTCTAGTTCTTTGAATGTAGCCTCTTCGAACGTGCAATCAATTATGCGGGATCAATTGAGTCATTGATTTTAAATTTATTCCTAAGATTACTAGTTTCGACTCTAGCGATTATACCCCTCCTGGGGGCTCCGATAACTTTCATTTCCACGTTATTTTCATGATTCCTCTATAAGATTCCCTGATTACGTTTTAAGGATGCTTTACTCTTATTTGTAGAAAGCCTTTCATACGTTCGGTAGAGGGGAAATGATTGTGTGTGCCTGTTTCATCGTAGGTTGTCCAACGACTTCATTGTATACTGATTTTTTCTTTATGATGTCGAAATCCATATATCCCTGATAAGTCTGATACTCCTCTCCTATTTTTACTACCATAGTGGCTTGTTCGCGAGGGACTGTGCCACCTCCGATGAAGTAGTGAGGCTCTGACATAGGAATTCAGAGATTATATTTATGCATTCGATCAAAAACTTCTTCGTACAAAATGTTCTCGTTATCTTTCTTTGCTCAATTTCTCACAGACGACGCCAATTTGTTGACTGTAAAAATATGATTAACAAATTCCTCTCGTATAGTCAGGATTTTCTCCTCATACCCTCACTAGTTTGATGCTCAAATTGGAGGAAGAGGGAAAATGACTATTTGTAATGTATATATTTAATTTTGCATGCCCTCTTTCTCTTGAGTCGAAGTAATAAATTTTCCTAAGCTTTAGGTCATTCTAGAGGTAGTGAGATTTTGATGGTGGATTGGTAACTGATTCTATTACGTATTCACGTGTTATTCGGTTTGGCAGTCATACTTCTCAAATTAATCCATGTATGTTAAAATAACGATTTTTTCCACCATGAAAGGGATGGTTCGCCTTGTTTCTTTTGCGAGCCTCCTTCATTTTAGTTGCCTTTGTGCTTTTAGACTTCGTCTAAGGGGGAGTGAGATGGCAGGGTAGATTTCTTTCGCGCAATAATCTTATTAACACAAACGGGCACTAGGTTTTTATTTTGTGCAAATGCAAAAACAATGAAACATATGCTATATATAAAAACAATGCATTGAACATTAGTTTAAGAGGTTTGATAAATTAGTATTAGCTTAAAGACATATTATTGAGTCAATCCTTCAAAATATAAAATAAATTTATGATTAGAAGTTGTCAATGTTTGAATCTCCATCATAAGTTTCTTGATAAGTTTAGGACTACTTTCAAAAAAAAAATTTTGAAAAATTTAAAAGAATTGATATCTAAGTAAATCTTAAAATAAGTAATTATTTTTTAGTTAGTGTTATACGTACATCATAATTTATAGTTTTATTTACTAACAGATAATGTTGCAAGATATGATTGAGTCAAAAATTTTATCAACCAAGTAAAAAAAAATTGCTACTTTCTTTTTGCCATATCACCTGTCTGTAAAAGAATCTATAAGTGGTGATATATAACAAGCATTTTTCATTATTTTTAGTTGTCAAGGTTGTTAGAGCACGTTTGCCTAAAAAAGAAATATAGTATTGGATTTCATTCAAGAGCTCGGCTCGAAGGATGTGTCAAACTGGGCTCTTGTACTAGTCGATTTAGCCACTAGTGGAACTTAAGGGCCGAGCCAAGCAGAGCCCGTAGTTTAAATTCTATTTTTGTAAATTTAAAAAAATTGAAACTCTCCTCCTTTTTTGGAGTTTGAGACCAACTACTTTAAATGCGAGTGGAGTTAAACTTGTACTCAAACAAGATATTATGTGCACATTTTTTTTTTCCCTTAAAAGTTAAAAAAAAAAAAAAAANAAAAAAAAAAAAAAAAAATTAACATAAACAACACTTATAAATTATGGACTCGTCAATTCACTAGTACTTAAAACTCTCCACTTTATATTAGATCCAAAACTTTTGTGTCTTTTCAATCCTTTAAACACATTAAACTTTCTATTATGTCATATTTAAGTATTGACATGTAATGAGACAGAACCCTGCCACATGTCATAAAAGCAAACTCTGATACTACAGTAGATACTAAAGGTGTTAGTAGATTACATGTTGTATTATAAACAATTGTATATTGACACTCGTTCGTTCTCCACCTCCTATGTCAAAAGTTATTTTTTTTCTCTCTCATCTAAACTACTAAACATGTCATGAGTGAAATACCTAAGTAGTTCTAACAGTATTCCACCTCTATATTCGTACCTAAGTAATTGCCACGTCGAACATTGCTACTACTCTTTCGACATGTAGCTTAGACGTCTCACATAAACTTTTCTCCATATTACCATGTGTAACTAGAGTTCCAAAAGATATTTTATTCGAAATTCTATTTGCAATATGTTTTGTACCTTTAAATTAAATGTAGTTTCCATTACTGAAGCTAAAGGAAAGGACTTAGGCAATTCCTCCCAATATTTTCTAAACTTAACCTCCATCACAACTACTATATCACGAAAGATGGAAAGTATTTTATATAGTGTACAGTACCATCTATATGACCTTTATGGTTAACATCGTAGTTACACTGTTAATCCATTTAGTGTATAGTACTAGCTATATGACCTTTATGGTTAATATCTTAGTTACGCTATTTATCTATTTAGTGTACAGTACCAGCTATGGTTAATATCGGACCACAAGTTAGAAGTTAATGACAAAAGACAAGTATAATTATTTAAACAAGTTATTGTACAAGACTTCTTTTGTTGTTTAAATTAATAACATCCGAACGAATATTATTTTTGGAATTGAATTTGTACTAATGTAGGAAATAATTCTGCATGAAGTTGGTCAAGTGAATGCTTTTTACTACTCTCAGCGAAAACTCACCACTAGCCAGTGGCGGACTCGGGGAAAGAAGTTCAATGGGGGCGAAACCAAAAAAGCCTAGGAAAAAAATCTGAAAATCTAAAAAAAGCTGGACAAAAAACTAAAAAAATCTGAAAAAAATCGGGAAATCTGAAAATTGAGTGGGGGTGATGGCCCCCATGGTCCTCAAGTAGGTCTGCCCCTGCCACTAGCTATGAACATTTTCAAACCTTTGCGCAATGTCTCTTGTAAATAGCCTCAGCTGTTAAGATTAGAACTAGAACTTACACCACCAAGAAAATTAAATTGGTGTTGAGTCAATTAGCTTCCACACGTCCGTGTTTGACTATACATTTTTTATAGTGTTTATTTAGATGGATCGTGCCAAAATACTTTTTCCAAGAAAACCTTTCTTTGCAGTATTTTGTGCGTTGTACTCTGGGTTTTCGTCTACTACTGTATCTGTAGCCACCAATTTGTAGTGTTCAAGAACACTTAGAGCCTGTTTGGTACAATTTAAAATCCAATTAAAATTGAAAATATGGTCGTTATTGGGCCCCGCCTGTCTAATAAAAGTCAACAATAACGACTATATTTTCAATTTTAATCTCTATCAAACACCCTCTAAGCACTTTGCTTCTTTGTTCGTCATTTACTGCTTGAACCTATTGTATCGTTTCATTTTCTTTGAAATCATCTAAATCAATTGGATTCGTCTTCTTATGGCCATTGTCTCAATTATCAGGAATTGGAACATCATTTGGATCACTAAAATCTTGAACTGATGGCAAGGCAGTTTCTGGCTTCTGCCTTTCCGGCGTGTTGCAAGCACCAAATTACCTTTTGGTTGAAGTCACCAGTTTTCAACAATCTGCTATAATTAGGGTGTTGGGTTGAACACATACTTGTGCTATAATACGGCCTCCTATAAACTTGGTTAGACCCTGCCCAACAGCAGTCCTTATCCTTCGACGACTACGTTATGAATTATATTATAAATAGGTGCATTCACCTCATTATTCACGCTATATTATGTCGAATTTATTCGGTTCATAGCGTTAAAACTTATATTTTCTCTTTGCATGTACTAACTTAGGGATTTAGATAGCCATCGATCATAGCTCGAAGTCTTTATTTTAGGTATTGGAAGTGTTGATCGTGGTCAACCACGACTCAAATAGTTGGTTGACCTTAGCTCAACCAGGTACAATTTTTGTAGCATTTGGTGCTGTTTGTAGGAACTCGCTACCAAACGCCATGTTGAATATATGTTCTAGTAACGTGAATGCCTCCAATATTGATCTTTCTATTCGTGCCGGCCCAGAATTTGCTCCTACAAAATTAGTGAACTCCTTCGATTCTTTCGGTTCCTCAGCCACCACTACAAATAACTTTGAAGGCGTTCGACCAACTTATAGACAACAAGTTGAATCCATTGCTCAGATCCTCACACATCAAATCATACTCTCCGCCCAAAACAACAACACAGGAGAGATACCTAACCTTCAAGATTAGGAATGAGAGGTTGGGATGGACCCCTCCACTCAAAGTAAATGCATACAGTCTGTTTCATCCGGACAAAATCGGGTTGTGCCTTTTAGGGTTGATGGCAAGTCGCTTAACACAATTCCAACCCAGCTCTCTCAAACTGTTCAAGACGAAATAGCCAAGGATTTAGGCTGAAAGGTCCATGATCCTACTTCATTCACTCCCGAAGTCGTCACATAATGATTGCCTAGGTTGTAGGCGATGATGACCTAGGTCACAGACTACGACCTAAATGTCATGATGGTCTATCTCATCGAATTCTCCAACAAATGAAGTCTATTTGAATAGGGCGATGACATATATCTCGAGGACGCACATTATACAGCTTGATAAGACTTAGGACGGCAAGCTCCCGTTTTAACGCCTATTTAAGAGGGCGAAACCCAAGGAGAAAAATCGAACTAAACGAATTCTCTGTACTATACTACCAAACATATTTCAATAAAATCACTTGTTCTTATTTATAAATTCCAGCAATTAAACACAATTACTCAACCCAATTTCCTTTAAGTTGATCTAAAATTGTCGCGTCAGTTTTAGT
>CAIGRO010291397.1:0-11886 GCA_903798355.1 Fraxinus baroniana
AATTAGCTTATGGATTAAAATTTGTGAATCTGAACCCAAATTATATTTTGACAACTTGGAAATAAATTGACAGGATATTTTAGACACAAGAAGTCGACAAATTATATTTACATATAAATAATGAGTAATGCTATTTGTATTAATCGTGATCATCGTCATATCATGTTAGTCGACAATTCTACAGAAGAAAAAAAAAAGGGTTTATGAAGTATCCCTATCGCAATTTGATTAGTTAAAATATGTCGCACTCCTGTTATCGCCGTTGGTAAATAATATTATTCATAAAGAATACTTATTTAATAAATCATCTATTTTTTAGATTGTATCTTTTTCTCCAAATTAAATGCTTTGGTTAATTTTTTTATTTTTTATAGGGGGGGGGGGGGGGGGGAGGATTGGGCTCCCCATCTTTTTCATGAAGTGATTATAGATCCTCAAACCTTCAAATATAAGTTTATAAGTTATCAACCTATTTAAATATATAAATCTAGGTTCTCGTACATGATCAAAACTATCAATCTGGACGTTAAAATTACATGTGATTAACGAAATGTTAAGAATATGAGTGCGATGAAAAAGTTGAAACATAAGTGAAATAATCGGTAAATGTTAAGATTCTTTAATGCAAATAAAATACATTGCATTCGTAATAAATAAATAAACACTATGGTGCTTATATTACGCGTTATTCATATTAAAATCCAGTCCATAATAATATATTGTAAGTAAAAAGAAATAAAATGACAAAATTGTAGGACCCCAAATTCTCAACCACAAGTTTTTCCCTTCTTATTATATGGAAGTTTAAATAATTATATTATTCAATTGGATGTTTGATGTCCCAATGTATGTGATGTCTCAAATGGTATTTGAATTTTGTCCTTTTCCCCTCCACTCATATTTTCTTCACTTATTCTCATTTTTTTTTTTCTCAAATTATTATGTACAAATCACAATTATAATATATACTAACTATACATCTAGCTTCTTTGTTTCAAAGTTTGCTAATTCTCCAAGCTCTTCTACCTTTTTTGCTAGCACTTCAACCTTTTCCACAATTTCCATCAACAAGAAAATGAAGCTCGAAATTGCAAGATTATCGTCGTTTTCAACTTGTATCTTAGAAGATGGATGCATTAGGTTTAACTGCAAATTTAAGGATTGTAACTTCGGAATCATCAGATTCTTAGCTCGACATTTTTTCATTTTCTCGATGCTTTCTCCTAGCTCTCTCATTATCCATACAAGCGATAACCCGAGTATTTCGCACGGTTCCTCCATTTGTTTCCTTTGCATTGGTGAAAGCTGATAACAAAATTACAAGCCATTAAATCAATGAAATAATAAAAAAAAATGTTGTAATTTGATTAATAATTTTATCCAATATTTTGTGTTGATACCTGTTTGGGGGATTGAAGACATCCTTTCAAAGCAATAGTTGTTGCAGCCAATTCTCTTTGAATTTCTCCAATATCTAAATACATTTCCCAAGGATAGGATAATCCAAATTTCCCATGCCAAGGTTCCCATTTTGCAAAATTTGCCTTCCATATAAAATTAAATTAAAAAAAAAAAAATTAGACTATTGTTCATTTTCCAGTATAGTATTGTCTATTATCACTTTTAAGTTACTTATAAGTAAATCTTTAAGTCGAGCCAGTACCAATGATTCATCGTTCGACTTGGAGTGTAACACTGACTTGCAAGCTTCCAAATTTGCATCTGTTTTGTTTTCCTTTTCACTTGCCATTTTGAAGTATTCTTCCAAGCACCCTAGTAAAAGTAACAAATTAAATTAGTACACAATTAATCAATTGTTTCGCTTTACTTATTTTTACCAGAAATAATTACTTATTTTTTTAGCATTTTGACATAACTTACCTTCAATAGAAGAGGCAAGTTTGTCAAACTTAGAAGCTATGGAGTAATGGAGGTCATCACTTGCCCATATCGGAAATACGAGTAAGCTGATAAATAAGCAAACCGCAAAACCCATACCGATAGTCGAGAGGCGTTTCCCGGCTAATTCCATCACCTTCTCGGCTCGGACGCCTCCAACCACCACCAGATTGAAGGTTAGGATGAAGATCATGGCTCCATAGTCATATCTTCTTTTTATTCTTGGAACCAATCTTGCATATGTTGCAGCAGCCCCTGCATGTACATAAAAATAGCTTTATATATTTTAACACTAAAATAATTACTTATATTGAACTTACTTATTTGTAACTTTTGTTATTACCAAAAATAAACACAGAAGAAGCAACTACAATTGCATTGCCAATTCTTCCTCCAATTTTATCAGCCAAAATTGCAGCCAAACACCCCAATCCACCACCTGTTACTGTTCCAATCCCTCTATTTATTCCTTTACTTAATGTAGCACCTGCTCTTCAGCATATTATATAATTAGTAAATGCCAATTAAGCATATCCCAAAACAAATAATAATAATAAGTGAGTCGCACCCACACCCTATATACATGACTTTAATAACAAATGAGTCATACATGCAATCTAGTACGTGAAATCTCAGAGTCAGCTAATAATAAAAAGGTCGCACATATGTCCTAGTACGTGAAATTTCAAAGTCAACCTACCTGCAAAGAATTCGAAAACAACGACAACGGTCATAATAGCCCACATGGTATTTTCTCCAACTTGTTTGAACAATGGATCAAGCAAATACAAAAGAGAAACCAATACCAGAGCAATCCCAACTTTGATGCTGTGAATAATTCTCCTTTTATCATAATTACACTTGGAAGGAAAGGAAAATACATTTCTCTTCATCTTGTCAAATATTTTCCTCTTTTACTTTGGATGAAATTCAGTTTCCTTGCTAGGAAATAAGTTGGATAGTGCAATATATATAGATATAGAGAAGTGGATACGTAGTAGTTGTAAGTTGCTGAGGTGGAATTAGGTCTTTTCACAATTTCACATCATTGGTTTGGCCAAAAGAAGATGAAACAACAAATATCTCAAGTATGTTCTTGCATTTTATCTGCACCCTAGTGTGTGGTTAGTGACCAAAGTGGTACACGCTTGTCTACCACGACTCATCTTTTCTCCAAAATCTAGTACATGGCAAATCACTGATAAGCCTTAACGCAACGAGGGTCAGTGTTGCATGTAGTACAACTTGAGTCGTACTCCAATATTGCATCTTCGACGAACCAATTTGACCTCAATTGCATACACAATGACATATGAAAATGTCGCCATTACGTAATGTTAAGTCCAAATTATAATTGGTAATTTTCTTAGCCAAAATCATGTCATAATTGAAATATTTTAAGAGTTTATTGAGTTGTAATCAAGTCAAAATAGTTAAAGATTGATAGTGTAGTCTTTGAAGGAGTCCAAGATGTCCAAGATGATCACATATAATCAAGGAAATGCAATTAGAAATTTAAAGAGTGTCATAAAGTCGTACAAGTTATGTTCCAAATTCTCAGTTGCAACTTTCAACGCATTTTTCACATAGAAAACATTGGGATTTATACAAAGCGACTTCTAAAATAATTGTATCCCATTGAGTTAGCTTCCTAACGCATTTTGAATCACCTCAATCGGATATCAAAAAAGAAAGTTATGATAAAAATATTAACGATTGCTCAGCTACTACTCATCTGTCATTGACTTGACGCTCGAGCGACGAGTCGACGTTGAGAAATCTGTTTTGCTTCAAACACTTAGTTTTTCAATCCATTTTCATTCCAAACACTTTTTCCGCTGGCGGACCTAGGGGGGCACGTACCCCCCTAACCTCTGAGATTTTTTATTTTTTTATTTATTTTTAAATCATGTGGTAACGATTGAAATCTAAATTTTAATCTTAATCAAATTTAACAATTAATTTTAATAACATATTTCATGGAATCCATAACTATTTAACTTTTATCAAAGTTTACTAAAAATTTGATTTTAATCTCCACCAAACAGGGGCAAAATCACAATAAATTTGACTTTCGATAACATGCTAATTTTAAAAATTCTCCTACGATTGTACGCTAATCGAACCTATAAATTGTTTATGTCATCTCAAAACTTATTTCAAAAACTACATTATGGGTATATCGAATAATCCAAACATATATCGAAAATAGTTAAAAATACGTTAAACGTGAGTCTTTAAAAAAGACGTTCAATTATTTCATTAACATTTATTATTTTTTACAATACAAATTTCTCAATGTAATTTTCATCATTTTATGGAATCAACATCAAATTTTTTTGAAAGTTTACATTTGAAAAAGTCACATCCCATGTAAATTTTCGGATACAAAATTACATGAGATATGATTGTTTTGGACGTAAATTTTCGATTGTAAAGTTTTTTCCAACTTCTTTACAAGTTCGATTGTGCCCCCCTAACTTTAAAGTCTGCGTCCGCCCCTGACTTTTCCCTATAAATATACACCATAGGGGATGACCAAAACTGTGTTAAATCATATTTTGCCATTCATTTCTTTGAAAATCTATAACACTTTAATTGATTCAAAGATTTAACCACCGTATTATTTAAGCCATAAATTTTTCCAAAACATATATTGTTAATCAAGCCATATTGTTTCATATAAAACCAGAAGATCAAAACACACAAGATCTTTTGATCAAATACCAAACCATTTAATTCACTGGAGATAAATCAATACCAATGATCAATAGCTATTGCAGAAGTGCAAATTCAGAAGGACTAAGGTGAGGTATCGGAGTTGGGATCTGGTGTCAGTAGCATGCAGTTCAGGAGGATTAAGGTATAAACTAAGAGTCGGGATTTGTTTTGAAGGAACACACCTCTAGTAGGATCAAATGAGACTACATGAATTGATGTTAGAAGTTTGTTTCGATTTATAGTGGATTACCGACGACAAAGTGTCCAGGGTTTTTACCCATTTGGGGTTTCTCCGTGATCTTTTGGGTGTTCTTTATTACTTTAATTATTGATTGTGATCTTCAAATTTAGGATAAATTGATTTGTTTGATCTAACCATGTAAAAATAATTAAAAAGTGTTGTTTTTAATTGTGTAATTCCGCATACTGGGTCTAAAAATTCTATAATTTAAAATTTACACGTAACTCTATATATGATAATTTAATTTTAATATGCAGTATTTGGCGATGGGTTCCTATAATGTATGTGGATAATATTACGGGATAAATCTCATATCGATTAAATATCGAATATAGACTTACATATAAAGGATTTGATTAAATCTCTTAACAAGCAATTCCATCAGATTAAAACTAAAAAATGAGTACATGAATTTTAAAATTGATCTGCTTAGCCAAGCCACCATTTTGTGGGCATGTTAACGGATAAATTCTACAGTGGTTAAATATTGAAATATAGATTGATATATAAAGGATTGAGCTATATATCCCTCTTAATCTTGTTGATCTTTTAAGATAGAATTTCAAGTCTCAATAGATAAAAATGATATTTGACTAGTTTTTAAACTTGAAAAAGCTCTACCGAAACCGATAAATAAGATTTTAACTTCTTATTTCTAACTTTCTTCAGCACTATCTAGATTAATATATCAAACTTAATTATCACGAATATAATTTCTATCATTTTTATTTACTTAAAGCAAGAAGCTTGATTATTCTCTTATCCAATGATGACTATGCCTGACTGACAGCAACATGGTCCACCTAGTCTTTTTGGTTGATACTTTTTTACAAAGTTAGGTCAATATTTGGTTCCACAAAAAATCATATATTATTTCATTACTCGCTTACCTCCACATATAATCATATTAAATTTACGGTATACCATGTAGCATATATGTACAAGTGTATGGTTAAGAGTATTAAATTGATTTAAGTCAAATGTACAGAGCGTCGACGCTCACATGAGCTGAGTCCCGACCTGATTAAAAATTGGTTCAAATCCTCCCCCCCCTTCCCCTCGCCTCCCCTTGTGTTTGAGAAGCCCCACTCTATAAGGATAGCATTACTCTATTAATTTTTCATAAAGAAAAGTTTTATCGACTTACACATTTAACTCACATGGTATTGTACATATACAACACATTGAATTATCATCCCTAAACACTCTGTGGTAAGATATGGTATTTTTATAATTTTAATTTGTTTTGATAGTGTATTGTTGGGTTTTGTGATCCAAATCCGGTCCAAATTGGGTATAGGATTTCGCGTTTTGGAGTATTGTGCTTGAAGATGTCAAAATAGGGTTCAAGAAGAAAAAAATGTGGATTGACGATGCTGGACGGACGCCCACCTCTCGCTTGAGCGAGAGGAGCAAAATTGGAGCATGGAGTCTGTCGTCCGCCTGTCGCTGAGCCGTCACTTGAGCGAACAACGGATTTCTTTCCTTATTTTTCGATTTTACGCAATGTTTGACCTAGTTTCTATATTTTAGGTTTATTCTAGGGTTTGGACGTGTCTCCTAGAAATAATAGACTCTTTATTCAATTTAAATAGTTTAGAGCAGTGAAAAATTGTAGAAGTTGTATTTTCTCTCTATTAGTTGTCTTTAATAAAATATGCCTTTCTTCTGTCAATTTCATCTTCGTGTTTTCTTTTCGTTTAAATCTTGTTCCTGTTTATTTATTTGTACGATCTATAGTTCATATCGTGTCATATCATCTCCTCGAATTCCTAAAAGTGGTATCAGAGCTAAGGTTCAACAGTTCCACAGAGCAAGAATTTGATTGCTTGAGGTTTTTTTGTTATCGATGGCTACCATGAAGTATGATATTTCGTTGTTGGATCGCAGTGCAAGATTTTCGTTGTGGCAAGTGATGATGAGAATTGTATTGGCGCACATGAATTTGGATGATACTTTGTTGAGATTTGATGAGATGCCAACAACTTGGACAATAGAGGAGAAGCAATGGAAGGATCGCAACACACTTTCGCAAATTAATCTTCATTTATTTAACAACATTTTTCAGAAGGAGAAGACATCAGCTACATTGTATTTGAAATTGGAGCAATTGTGCATGACCAAATGTCTGACTAGAAAATTGCATCTGAAGCAGAAGCTTCATTCTCATCGCATAGCAGAAGGCCGATCACTGGAAGATCATGGCCGTGTTTAAGGAGATTGTTGCTGATCTGAAAACGTTAGAGGTAAAATATGATGAAGAGGACTTGACCTTAATCCTGTTGTGCTCTCTGCCAGGTTCGTTTTCATCGTTTAGGGACATGATTCTGTACAGTCGTAACACACTCACCATTGAAGACGTGTATGATGACTTGTTCTCAAAGAAGAAGATGAAGCATCTGGTTGGAGTTGATTCTAGAGATGATGAAGCTCTTGTAGTTTGGGTTGATTGGCGAACAGACAAGTCTATGGTGGATTTCAGCAATAGGGGTCTGCTTTTACTGCAAGAAGAAATGACACATCAAGAAGGATTGCGAGAAGTTGCAGGGTAAGGATAATTCAGCTGCAAATCATTGGAGGCAATTAGAGATTTCAAGTGAAGCAGACATCGTAGAGGACTTTGTAAGTAAGGGAGATCTTTTGAAGATTTTTGACGTGGAATCCAAGCCTGAAGAGGAGTGGATTTTGGATATAACTTGTGCGTTTCATATGAGTCCCAATTGGGATTCATTTGAATCATATGAAACGGTGGCGCAAGGTGCCGTTGTTATGGAAAATAATGAATCTTGTCAGCTAGCTGGTATTGGGAGAGTCAGATGAAGTTGGTGAATGAAACAATCAGAACACTTGGTTAGGTTCGACTTAAAGAAGATCATCATCTCGCTGAATACCCTAGATTCAAGATGGTACATGTTCTCTGGTGCGGTGGAGTCTTGAAGGTCTGGAAGGGTGTCCGTGTTGTATTGGAGGGACACAGAAAGTCCCAGTTGTACATTTTGCAAGGTTGGGCAGAATCAGTGAAGAAACATCAGCACAAGTTTGATAACGTGGTAGATATACAGTTTGGTACAGTACCGTTGTGAGTTGGCTCTGGATCTATTTTGAGAATACTACTCTGTTGAGTTTGGAAGATATGGGTAATACCACTTTGCCACCATAGTTTTCGGTTCCATTGTATTCAATGGCTAGGGAAAGACCCATTGGAAATAGGTACGGGGATGCTGATCTGGATGTGCATCTTTTGGAGTTGTTGAAAGTGTCGAGTCTAGCCAAGGGGCTTCAGTTAAAGCATATAGTGGCGATTTTGTTACAGGGCGTGTTTCGACCTTATTTGATAAATTTTGAATTCGTGGTGAATTTTGGGAACTCGGGGGTTGGGCTCATTTGTATCCGTGTTTGGATATGGTAGAAGATGAAGAGTATTTTCAAGTGGTGGAGAGGTTTGGTGTATGTTGAAGAGTTCAGAGTGTTTCGCTGCAGTTGAACTTATTTTTCCAAGTTGAGAAATTTTGGAGATTCGTTCGTTGCCCCGAAATTTGTGTCAAGGTGGAGATTGTTGGATTTTGTAACCCAAATCCGATCCAAATTGGGTATAGGACTTCGTGTTTTGGAGTATTATGCTTGAAAATGTCAAAATATGGTCCAAGAAGGAAAAAATGCGGATTAAGGAAGATGGACGGACTCCCACCTCTCGTTTGAGTGAGAGGAGAAAAATTGGAGCAGGAAATTTGTCGCCCGCCAGTCGGTAAGCCGTCGTGCGACACTCCCCCTTATTGCTCGAGCGACGGGCTGCAGATTTCTTTCCTTATTTTTTGGTTTTACGCGATTTTTGATCTAGTTTCCATATTTTAGGTTTATTCTGGGGTTTGAATGTGTCTCCTATAAATAGTAGACTCTTTATTCAAATTAAATAGTTTAGAGCAGTAGAAAATTGCAGAAGTTGTATTTTCTCTCAATTGGTTGTCTTTAATAAAATATTCTGTTTCTCTATCAATTTCATCTTCTTGTTTGTTTTTCTTTTAAATCTCATTCTTGTTTATTTGTTTGTGCGATCTATACTTCATATCGCGCTATATCATCTCCTCGAGTTCCTAACATGTATGATCGATCTTATTCGAAAATAAAAATGAATGAAGGTTAAATCTTTTTATAGCATTCGATCAAGTAACCCAATCTTATCGATTGAAGAGTGACATTGTTGCTTGACGACATATATCCATTGATAAAAAGTTGGTTTTAAAATAATTCTAACGATCTTAAAAAGGAACTTCAAGAATCCCACTAGTAAACTACACAAGGGAGCTAATAGGGCATATTTGATTCTTACGTTAGTAAATGAGTACCATACAACTTGTAGAGGAATAGTCGAGTTTATTCTGAGATGCTGACAACTTGAAATTTCTTAAAATGTTTTATATACAGTAAATCAAGATCTCTAGTTGATATTGTCTATTGAGCTTTGCTACTTGTAAATCACGATTGACAAAAAGGATGACACATGAAATTTCTCTTGCAAATGTGGATTTCATGGGAATTAAAAAAAAAAAGTTCAAATATTCCTGAAAATCTCATCTGTCAACACTCAACAGAGATGTACAAGTAGCAAGGTGATTGTCTATTTGTCTAGGACTAATTTAGAGTTTACTAATGCATGTATGCACTAGAAAGATTACGAAATTTCTTTTGTATTTGGTAAGTGGGAGAGACTTAAGGTTAATTCGTAGCTAAAATCTAGGAGACGTGATCAAGTGGAGCTTGACAAAATTGAAAAGGTGATGAAACTAAAAAAAAAAAACTGGTAAATATTATTTTCGTTTTGAAAATAGCACCACCTATGGGGTGGTGCGGTGTATCATTTGGTCCCCCGCCAAAATGCCTATTTTAATTGATTTTATAGTTTTATGCTTCTCTATTAAGATGGTATATTATAGTGTGTTTTGTTGGAAGTCATTTGTTTTTTATTCTTGGTATTGGCCCACATTAGTGTTCATGCTATCAAGCCATCAAGGTGGTGTCCGTGAGAATGTTTCCCGTGGCGTGAGTAAAAGCGTGTAAATGTCATATCCCATACGCGTGTCGTATTGTGGATCAAGATTAAAAATAAAAAATTGTTGAGTTTTGAAGTTGTTGGCAATCTTTTGACAAAACTATTGTTGATCCGGAGTTTTTACTCAGTTGAGTTTCTCTGTCATCAATATTGGTGTTATTTATTATTTTCTTATTACAAATAACGACAATTCAACATAGGATAATTGGACCGTTTGTTTAACCATCTATAAACAATTAAAAAGTGATTTGCTTCTTTTAATTGTATAATTCAGCACATAAGGTCGAACAAAATCTTTAATTCTGCATAAACATCTATTCAACCCCTTTAGGTGTTAGTTGAGACGAAACTCGTCATTTCAAGTGGTATCAGAGCATAAATTCAAATCTCGGCTTTAGATTTCTAGATGAATAATTCAATATCTATCCCGCCATACTTTGATGACAATAATTATGTCTATTGCAAGGTTAGAATGAGAGTTTTTTTAAAATCTATGGATGAGTGTATCTGGCTAAGTGTTGTGAATGGTTGGACTGCACCAGTTCTACGATTAATAATGAAGTTATCCCCATTCACATTGCTAATTGGACTAGAACGAACTTAAATGAGTGTAACTAGAATAACAAAACCTTACATACCCTATTTATGGCAGTATCCTCAAAAGAGTTTAAGCGTGTGTCAATAATGTTTGAAGTAGCCAAAGAGGTTTATGATATTTTAAAGACCACATACGAGGGAACCAAAACCGTTAAAAACTCTTAAGCTGCAGATATTGATCAAATTTTTATTTGCTTCTCCTTTTGGAATTGGATGAATTTGATCTCAAGAGTCGATTGAAAATCAAAATATAAGCAAATAATCTCTTTTCTATTTAACAATTTAAACTTTTAGACAAAATGAACTAACAAATTCTTTTGAGGTTAGGATTTTTGATGTATTGTGTTAGGGGTACTTCAGTTCTCCTAGGTAAATTTTTATTTATTTATTTTTGTCTAGCTTATATGTGACTATTATTTTCACTTTTCTCAACATCCGAAACATATTTCGCATGTTTTTATTTTTTATTTTTCCTTTTCTGTTGTATAAAATTTAACCTATCAAACATGTTTTGAAGTGCTCCGATGCAAAAATTGGACTATTTTTTAGGAGATTATCGATAATTCATTGCACATATACATATAGCATTATATTAGATATCATCTATTTCAAGTTTCAACATCGTGATGAATTTGGGGCAAATGTAAAAAATGATTGCGTTAGATACGATGTTTATTTTGTCGACGTCTCATTGTCAACTTACCGCTTATAATTTACAAATATAAGTTGAAAAAATGATTTTATATTCGGTAAATTGACCCTATTTGTCATTATTACTTATAGACTACAGTCTTGTAGGAAAAAAAAATGGCCATTTCAAGAGGGCGAATCAAGACCTAAAATCGTGTCGAAAGACTGTTTTCGATGAATAACGTGTGAAAAAAAATTAATTCCGAAAGTGATTTCTTGTGATTGTGATCGAATTCCGTACATTTCAGTGCATTAGGTAAAGTCAACTTATATTGTGATTATAAATTTTAATTAAATATTAATTGTCACAATCCACCACGCGCTATGGACACGGGAAAACCATTTGTCTCCTAGAGAATAAAAGGCTAAGGTTGAAATTAATTAAAAGTTGTGCACAAAATTCTTTGTCAAATTGTCATCAAAAGCCAATAAAAAATGGGTTTTAATAAGAAAATGCTTTTAATTTGGTGGCCACTCCTCCTCGTTTGATAATCACTTACTTTTTTTTTTTTAATGAATGTTTTACCGACCCGCAATTGCTTCCTCACCTCTTTTGAATTTTGGACGTACATTTGATGTTATTGGAGACATTTGTGTAGAATGATGTTGATTGAAACCTATTCGGGTGAAATATTATATAAGTATCGATTTTGTTTTTTATTATTGAAATGTCGTCTTTTTTTTTTTTTTT
>CAIGRO010291432.1:0-12767 GCA_903798355.1 Fraxinus baroniana
TGCCGACGCCGACACCGACTGCTATTACCTGTTTTATAATCAGTGAAAATGCTTTAAAGGATAAGAAAAATTATGAGTACACCACAATATTTTTTTTTATTAGATTGGGAGTATAATTGTAATTTTATTGTGGTGTATTTATTAAAAATATATTTTAGTTGTGGTGTAGTTATAATGTGGTGTGATTAGTAAATTTTGTAGTGGTAATAGAATTAACCTTAAGAAATTGCATAAACTTGAGTTAAAAATGGAAAGTTTAGCAGACAAACTTAAGGAGGTTACTAGCAAATTGAATGAAATAAGGGTAGAGAAAGGCTTTAGAAGTTAATGTTAAGACTCTTATTAGCAACCTTGAGCAAACTAGTTCCCAATTTCAATCTTTTACAAGTGGTTCTAAGAAGATTAACAATACAGTAGGATTGTATAAACCTAATACTTATACAACTACATCTTCTAAAAAAAGTTAGCTCCTGCCTATGTTAAGTCTAGAGTATTTGTACAATACAAGGTTCTTTAACCTAAATTTGGTACTAGGTTCATTCCAACATGTCATAACTGTAAGGGTAGCATATATGTTTTGGTCATGACCGCGAAACGTATTTGCAATTTTTCACCTCCAAATTCATGCGAAGAAAGATGGAATACCTTATTTAATGTCCAAATTCAATGGGACAACCTAAATGAAAGAAAGAAGTCAATATATAAAGATTCTTGAATCAACACATCAATTCTGTGAATAAAAATCTTAACAGTACTTCTATTTTATGAATAAGTTCACTATTCTCCTGTTTGGTGGGGATTAAAATAAGATTTATAGTCGATTTTGATAAAAATTGATGAAATGTATGGTTGAAAAGTTGTGGGTCCCATAAATATGTCGTTAAAATTAGTTGTTGGCTTTAATTTGGATTAAAATTTGGATTTTAATTTGTACCAAATTTGAGCATCAATCTAACATATTTTCACAAGAATATATGTGTTTTAGAATGCTTGAGGAATTATAAATTGGTTTTTATTGAAGACTTCAAAATATATCTAGTCCGCTCACGAACTTAATACAAACACTCTACTGAAATGATCACACATCTTGACACAAGAAGTAAGAAGCTAGAGCAAAGATAAAGCATCCCGAGATAACATCCCAAACAAAAACATAGATATAACTTATGATAGCATAATTTTCCAAGCCACAAATAAAACCAGATAATTTCTCAATTAATCCTTCTGCAGTTCTTCCTTATCTCTCCATTTGATCCTGTGAGGGGGCTAATGTCCCCCATTTTAATCATGGCGGAGGTAAAATCAGATTGAAAGGTGTNAGTTCTTCCTTATCTCTCCATTTGATCCTGTGAGGGGGCTAATGTCCCCCATTTTAATCATGGCGGAGGTAAAATCAGATTGAAAGGTGTTTGGAGTGTTGGCGTAAGTTGAGACGATTGAATTAGTGGATCCACCACTAAAAAGTTGTTGATCGGAGTGAAGTAGTCCCCTCTGATTCACAAGGTTATTGAAATAATTGTTGTCAAATTTTGTTGGAGTCTGAAGATCCAAAGGTGCCAAATTGTTGTCCCCTGAACCACTGGCTCTGGGACAGTTTCTTTGCCTTGTTCGTGCGAATGAAGGGTCCAAGTTGGTTTCGTTGTATATACGAGCCCTAAAGTTGGTGCATCTTGCTTGCCCAATTGTATGAGCACCTGCAGGAGTTGCAAAAGCATATATAACCAAGATGCATGCACGATTTCTATAAAAGAGTGGTGTCAAAACTTGAATCCTGGATCTTTGCCTGATCGAATGCTACATTGAAGCACCTCGTCTAAAAGTTTGAATAAAAGGAGAATAAGCCCCTGTTTAATGGCCATTATTTATACAAAAAATGTTTTGAATAACGATTGTTAGGAGATTATATAGTTAAAAAGTAGGGAAAAGTTTTCAGTTTACGTGCAGAAAACTTTATTGTATGAATGTGTAGTTGAAAATGAGTGAAGAAGAAAGAGTTTTCAAATAATAGTCACCAAACAGAGGCTAAAAGTAAGAAGGGCTTGTAAAGAGAACAAACCAGATAAAGCAACAAGGTCCTTGGTGGAAAGTCCAAGAGCACTGAATCTTGAAGTAAGGGCATTAAGATTTGAAGTTGGAGGGGGGATGCCATTGTTTGCAGCAGCCAGGCTTGCTGTTCTTGCATCTCTTCTTCCAAGTTTTACATTCCAGCTAGGCCCTCCAAGCTGCAATTAGGATCATACATACTAAATATTATTGTTTGGCCCTAAATGGACCACATTCTGTAAATGATACAAGTGTTTTCAAGACTTGAATTTGTATGTACTTTTGAATATTATATATATCAAAGTTTTTGAAGTATGCGTATTAGTTTTTTTGTGGCCAAACTTACCGTGACAACAGAATCACGAGAAGCGATAGCCAATATATCAGCACAAGATACAACTCCAGGGCACACATTCTCAACAGCAGACTTTATGTTGTCAACAACATCAAATCCCCGGACAGAGTTACGATTTGGATTTGCGCTCTTTTCTCCAGTGAAGGAAGAAGTGTCGTCAAGGAGGATTGACCCGTCACATCCCTGGAAAGGTATCCACATCAATTAGATAAATTATGGACGCAGAGTTTGTATTATAAGATGGAAATTGTGGTCAAGGGGTAGGAATTGTGACAGAATTTTTCTTTTATTCGAGCAAGTGAAATGTATAATGGTTGTCCCAGGAAAGAAGGATGAAGCAACTCTGTCAGAAGGATGTCAGAAGGATTTGACAGAAAGCTTGACATAATTGCATATGGCAGTAAATGATTCGATAAAGTTGACTATATTTTAACTGTCTGATGATAGAATGCCATGTAAAATTATGTCAACCTTGATTTTCATGTAGCATGATTGGGGAAAGAATGCCATCAAGTGTAAGCGGTGCTTCTGATGCTGATATACAGTTACATGCAGCATAAAATTCGATAATGTAGTTAATAAAAGCTCTAATAAGAAAATTACATTGACGAAACAATCGTGAAAGAATAAGCGAAGGAGAGAAGCGCCCATTCGAGCTTCCTTTGATATAGCAGATTGCACAGCAGATTTGACAGTGGAAAAAAGGTTTGGACAAGATCTTGAGTAAAAACCAGTGGAAAGTTGAGCCGACGAGTTTCCTATTAAGATAGCAAGTATAGCCAAAACAATGGCATTCTTGAAAAGGGCCATTGGAAATTAAGTTAGAAGAATAATCTGACAAATAGAACTAAGAAGAAAGTGTGTTGTACACATTGTAAGGAGAAATCCAATATATATATATATGTATATAGGCAAGTTGTTGACTGCTCTCTCTAGGTATTTTTGGCTCGGCCGGTTACCTAATTTGCAGACTTATTTTGCGTGGCATTTCAAAGTTTGAAAGCTTTGACGAAGTAAAAGCTTAAATTTTTTGTTCTTTTAACCAATGTTTTCCCAGTTAAACTCTCTGATATAATATAATGTAAGATGATTGCGACCTAATTTAAGATAGTAATCGAGGCACCAATCTAATAATAACATCGGCCTTAGTTCCCAAATTGAACTGAGGTTTCAGTCGATTGTTTAACCAAAATAAGCAAGTAAAATGAGACCTCCACATTGGATACATTATCGTTAGTTATTGCCTTTAGGGTTAACTAAATTAACAGTTATTTTTATACTCGAGCGATGTATCAATTATTTGTCAACAATAGTCTATGAGAAATATTTTAAGGAACCAGGGATGACTGTTATGTGTTGAAATAATTATTATTTATCTGGACTCACGAAAGGGCCCCAATGCATGCCCTTGTGCCAAAATATGGATACTTGCACCCTGACCTTCAAATATTGTTGAATTAAAAATGTACCTCGGCTACCGAGTTTCTCTTTATTAATGGAATGACCCTCAATCACTTAGCTATTCGACAATTGAAAGCCTCATCCTAATAGTGACCTTAAAGGCATCGGCTCATCCTCTATCATAAATGCAATTTAAGTTCAAAAGTCGATACAATCAAATCAACATGTATTTTAGTGCAAAAGTCTATGCGTGCGCATAATAAAATATACGACAAGCATCACGGAAGTGCAAACCTCAATGAGAACATTAGAATTTGAACTTCATCCGCGTGACTTCTAACCTAATGATGAAATGATATCAACTTATAAAAATGATCAAAAGGCCCATACAAATTGTATACAATATGGCAATATACACAACTAATAAAGAGTTGAAAATCAAACGATGAGAAATCTAAATATTAAAAGTTTAAAGATCCAATCTTTCACTCTAGAAAGTCACCTCGGGTCAAAGTGAAACCTAGTGTCGCACTTTTGGAAATCTTAGCACCTGTTTGGTACACATTAAATTTTTTATTTTCATTCTCATTTTCAACCACACATTCTTCAATAAAATAATATTTTACATTACATCAATAACTTTTCATTCTTTTTCAACCACACATTCTCCATCAATTTACTATTTCAAAGTACATTCTTCCAAAATAACGTGATTCAAACACAACATTCTTTAAACGAGTACGGTCAACCTGTAAACCAGTGGTTACGATATGGCAGCCCATGATCGGTCAAGGCCAATTCTCATGCTGGGCTTTTTTTTGGGTGGACCAAGCCAATTCGAGTTGTTTCACCCGGTTTGACACCTATAAATATACCAAAAAAATAAAATAAAAAAGATAGGAAATTAAGAACAAAATGAAAAAATTAATTCGACTCAGCTAGCATAAACTCTGATAGAACAATAAATCAATGGAGCAAGAAACAAAAAGTTCACTATTGATTGACTAAAATGAACCCCAAGCAAAAAAATCTGAAATGCCCAAAATATCAAGAATTGTATTGAAACTAATTAAAGACACGTACATGGTGGGTGCTGTAATTGCTTGGAGTCATGGGGTGGTTCTCTCTCTTCTGCATGTATGTATATATATATATAGATAGAGAGAGAGAGAAGTGAAGCTTTTCCCACGACTATGGCAAAACTAGATCAAGAAAAGAAAGTCAAACGAAATGGGAGGAGTTGTATGTATATATAATCATCATTTGTTAATGTGAAATTGAAATGGGACAATGGGGATTGGGGAGTAAATTTGGTGAGGGCTTAGAGAGAGAAGAGAAGAGGAGGTGTTCTAGAGAGAGAAGAGAGGGTATGGTGGGTCACGCTAGACGTGTAGGTAGATTTGTGTAGACACGGAAGCAGATTAGGAATAGATATAAATTTTGGTTGTATGCCACTTTTTTTTGCATTTTGTCACTACTTACGTCACATGGTCAACTCTTTCATAGGTAAAAAGGAGAATTGCAATCACGGTACAAAATTTTTCATTTTATCTAAACTTAATCCAAATGTTTTATTTATGCCATTAACGATATCAACCTTTCAAAAATTTGCACTCAGAGTTTAAATGGATGGAAACCATTAGTTCATCTGTTAGTTGACCTAAAGTCCACGATTTGACAAGATTTTAACAAATTTTTAAAGGGTAATTTTATATTTTTCATGTAAAAGAATTAAAATAATTAAAGCAAAAAAAAAAAGTCAAAAGCAATAAGTTATCTTCTTTAAAGGTTTGGTACCATGGATGATACAAAAGAAATGTTTGAATCAAATCTGAGACAAAATGAAAGTTCATGGCTAAAATAATAATGAATAAACTTTAATATTTCATGAGTACCAAATTTTGAGGGTTCGCATCTACTTGACTCGACTTGAATAAGGTAGTTCATCTGAAAATAATGTTTTAAAGCTTGGTTGGGTGGGCATTGAGGTGGACGAAATCATTTTTCGATCATGATTCTTAAGAGAGTAAAAATTAATTTTTGAAGTGTAAATTTACGGACCAGTTTTGAATCGTATCACAAGTTTCAAGATTGAACTTGTCAAATCCAATTTTATACTGTTTATATGAGTTATCAGAACAATTGGATTCGGTTAAGCTAGTCCGGTAATTAGTCGATGGAAAAAGTTCGAGTTCAGTATACCCCTTTTTTTAGCAAGAATATATTGATTCATTAAAGCTAACCCTTTGAATCTAATATAAGCCGGGTCGGCCCTAAGATTTTATTGCCCCGTGTGATGTTTTAAAATAGTGTCCATTCTATGTAACTACAAAAATTTAGCTGTACCAATAAAAAAGGCTTAATAGCACAAAACATCCTTAAGTTTGGATTGTTGTGTGGAAAACGTCCTTACGTTTTAATTTTTTATATTTTCACTCATATTTCCACGTTTCATTGCGGAAACCATCATTTTCACCAATTTTGAATGTAAAATGATCGATATACCTACAATTTAAATAAAAACAAAAGAAAAGAAAAGAAAAGAAAAATAGAAAAACGAATTGCAATGATACTCCCAAACTTTTTAAAAAATGTAAATCAATCCAATAAATTTTTAAATAAATGTTCTCTTTCTCTCCTCCAAAGTGCTTCTCTCTCCCAAACTTTTCTTCAACCTCTCCTCTCGTGTTTTCCCAAGAAAAAATATCAATTTTCATGAAAGCTCTGGTTCTTACCGGATCTCCATCTCCATCTCCATCTCCACCTCTATATAGCTTTTTCTCCGCAAAATCACTTCTTTTGTCGCCTCTCTTTTCTCTGTCCTCAAATTTACCGAAACCCTTCTTCCCTATTGGGCTCTCATCTATCCTTATGACTACTTGTGTACAGTCCTCAAGAACAGAGACTCCTCTGACAAATCCAAACAGAACCCAAGTGGAAGATGATGCGTTTAATGATTATGTAAGACAATGCAGACCCATGTTTCTGATCTTGATTATTGTGTGCCCAGTTCAAAAGAAAAGTTAAATACTCTCCTCACGCATACTGTTTTAGATGAAATTGGTGAAGAAGATGAACAAGAAGATAATTCTTTCTCTCTAATAAGCATTTGTGTTAGCAACCATTCAATCATTAGCTCATAAACCAATCGAATTTTTGAAGACCACCACACTAAACTTTTTTCCCATGCCAAAGGCACTTGCCATATCTCATTAAAGACATTGCCTGTTAAATGCTGAAAATAGTCATACGCAACTACACGAGGCCAACATGTAGCAGAAGTCCAAAAGTTTAAAGTTTTGATGCTATAATTATGTGAGAAAATCTGTAGAGAAGATGGATTGATGTAGTGTAATTTTGAGGAGAAGAAAACAAAACCTAACTAGAAGTGTAAATTGGGGGTTTTGACTTTTTGAGTTTTATAGAAATTAAATAAAAATTTCACACTGGGTATTGATTCAATTCAGTGGAGGAGGCGGTGGGAGGAGGAGACGAGTGGAAAGAGAATTTCTTTCTTTCTTTCTTTTTTCATTTTTAATGTTTTAATAAGGTTTTTGGACTAATTTGTACTTTTTAAAAAATTTGAGAGTGTAATTGCAATTTATTTTTCTATTTTTCTTTTCTTTTTGTTTTTATTTAAATTGTAGGGTATATTGATCATTTTACCTTCAAAATTGGTAAAAATGACGGTTTTCGCAATGAAACGAGGAAATAGGAGTAAAATATAAAAATTTGAAACATAATGACGTTTTGCACACAACAAGCCAAACATAGGGACGTTTTGTACTATTAAGCCAATACAAAAAATTAGAATAGTGTTCCTTTCATATAACAAAAACTTACCCTTCTAAAAAAAATCACAAAATAACAATTAACAAGTGAACAATCGGTGCCAATAAAAATGATGATGTTACGATGTAGATTGTATTATTGTAGAGTTACTAGAGTAAGCATCAAAGACTTGACGTAGGGTTTTTTTCTCTTCTCTATTTAATTGTTCTTCATGGGTTAAAGGGTTGGAGAGAGAGAAATGGTGAAAAGAGATACGAGGTAAGTTTTTCACTCTTCACCTCAGTCATTTGTATTTTTGGTTAGTTATTATTTTGTTGGGTTGATAATTGGTTAATGAAAGTAGTTGAACATTTGATATTGGAATTGTAAAATAGATGGTTTAAAATATTATTTTTTTCGAAAGCAAGACAAATTAAAATTAGAAGAAAAAAAATTAGTACTTTTTTATTTATCAAAAAAGAGTAATATATATACGTCTATAAAAAAATTTAGTGCCCTTATAATGTTGATGCTCTGTACGGTCGTTCAACTCGCACATCAGCAAGAACACCTCTAAATATAAGTTTACATATCGAATTTTGAATCATTTTCCAATTTTCCAGATCTTCGATTCTTAAACAACTTGTGTGAGTTGGTGGAATAATTAAGTTGGACTAAATGCCTGTTTGAGTCCCATTATTAGGAAAATTTTATTTTGAAATAGTGATTTTTTGAAAAATGCGTGGGTTAAAAAAATAGGAAGTTTTTTTTTTAATTTACATATAAAATTATTTTATAAGAAAATATGTGGTTGAAAATCAGTTTTGAAAAGAATTGGGGCCAAGGCCCAAGGGGCTACGTTGGTTTAGCAAATGACCAAAGGAAAGAATATATACCTTGTTAGAAAGTATTTGTTAAGAAGTGAGCTTACTTAACAAGAATAATAGTGCTCTATTAAAGTAACCCTTCGAATTTAAAATAAATTTATGGGTTGAATTGTGAATCATTAATTTATTTATTTTTAATTGAGCTGGCATATTAATTTTGATTCCACTTATCATGATAATGTAGATTAGATTATTAGATGAATAATTCTATAGGTACGGGGAATTATTGGCAAGAATGATATAGGTGTTGCGTTGACAGTACCTATATGGTACATTTTTCTGTGTCGATTGTATCAAAAATCAATGAAAAACTATTAAGTGTGTTTCTGTAAAAATTCTGTCAAATTTTTTCTGTACTGTAACAAAACTGTAGATGAATAATTCATTTAAATAATTTGAACAAATAACTGAAGAAAAGAATATGTACCATCATGATTGTTGATTTTATCAAGTTTTTGTTTGTATAAAAATATTGAGTTTGGTAGAATTATTTGTTTAACAAGAATGTAGTGTTTTGTTAGATGATTCCATAGAGAGATGTAGTATAAAGCCTAACCCTTTCAGTTCAAGTTAAATTTATTTAAAAATAATCCATAGATTAAAATAAGTTGAATCCGAATAATTTGTCCTTGTTTAACAACAATTATTTAGGGTCTGTTTGATTTGGCTACATTTTTCATGTTCCTACTTCCACTTTTTGACTGTTTGATAGGCTAAATTTTTCACGAAAAATGTTTTCCTCCCTTTTCCTAGGTACAACCATTTCATGCACAAATGATGGAAACATCAATGACAAAGATAATGTAGATTAGATTATTAGATTAATAATTCTATAGGTACGGGGAATTATTGGCAAGAATGATATAGGTGTTGCGTTGACAGTACCTATATGGTACATTTTTCTGTGTCGATTGTATCAAAAATCAATGAAAAACTATTAAGCGTGTTTCTGTAAAAATTCTGTCAAATTTTTTCTGTACTGTAACAAAACTGTAGATGAATAACTCATTTAAATAATTTGAACAAATAACTGAAGAAAATAATATGTACCATCATGATTGTTAATTTTATCAAGTTTTTGTTTGTATAAAAATATTGAGTTTGGTAGAATTCTTTGTTTAACAAGAATGTAGTGTTTTGTTAGATGATTCCATAGAGAGATGTAGTATAAAGCCTAACCCTTTCAGTTCAAGTTAAATTTATTTAAAAATAATCCATAGATTAAAATAAGTTGAATCTGAATAATTTGTCCTTGTTTAACAACAATTATTTAAAAATATTTTTTTTCTGCGTACTCATTTTTAATCACACATTCACATAGTAAAATATTTTACACATAAACTCAAAACGTTTATCTACTTTTTAACTATACATTCTTCTAAAAATTGTTATTCAAAACATTTTTTTCGAAAACAATGGTTGTCAAGCAAGGGTTGAAGTAAATGATTTTTCAAACTTGATGAAATAGTTTTTGAGCATGATTTGAAAGTGTCGCAGTCAAACTTTAACTACCATCTTGGCATCTTCTACTACCTTTTATTTTATTAAAAATAAAAAAAAAAAAAGTCGTGTGGGCTTAAATGTATGAATGGTTCAAGTCGGGCAACTCATTAAAATAAGGGAGAATTGCAATTGATATCCCAAACCTTTCAAAATATTGTAGGCTACACGCAAAACTTTCATTTTTGCGTTTGGAATCCCATACCTTTAATAGTGATGGCAGATGGAGGATACGTGGACGGAATCATGCCATTCATCGTCTAGTTGACCAAGAAATTCAATCTTTGAATCATTTTAAAATTCTAGGTAATTCAATTCCCAATAAAAATATTTTCTTTCCACCCATTTTCCACATTTGCAATCAAACGGACCCTAAAAAACATTTTTTTCTGCGTACTCATTTTTAATCACACATTCACATAGTAAAATATTTTACACATAAATTCAAAACGTTTATCTTCTTTTTAACTATACATTCTTCTAAAAATTGTTATTCAAAACATTTTTTTTTTAAAAACAATGGTTGTCAAGCAAGGGTTAAAGTAAATGATTTTTCAAACTTGATGAAATAGTTTTTGAGCATGATTTGAAAGTGTCGCAGTCAAACTTTAACCACCATCTTGGCATCTTCTACTACCTTTTATTATATTTTATTAAAAATAAAAAAAGTCGTGTGGGCTTAAATGTATGAATAGTTCAAGTCGGGCAACTCATTAAAATAAGGGAGAATTGCAATTGATATCCCAAACCTTTCAAAATATTGTAGGCTACATGCAAAACTTTCATTTTTGCGTTTGGAATCCCATACCTTTAATAGTGATGGCAGATGGAGGATACGTGGACGGAATCATGCCATTCATCGTCTAGTTGACCAAGAAATTCAATCTTTGAATCATTTTGATCATTTAAATGAAGGGCAAAATGGTTAGATTACTATTTCAAAAACAAAAATCTTTCATCATCTCATCTAATTCCAACCAAAATCCACCCACCTCCGCCGTCGGTAACTGCCACACACCGCGTTGCCGCATCGGTAACCCTCACCAACACCACTGCAAACAACCAACATCGTTGCCCCACTCCACCCAATCAAGACTCAACGAACCTAGTTCTTCCAAATCCTTCTCAATAGTTTCAACATCATGCTATTCGGAATCAATAACTTTTCGATTACATGCCCGCATAACGATCAAGGACATTGGGACACGGATAGAGATTTGGGTTCCCTTCAAAGCTTTAGTTTGAAAAGGTAATGAAGTGGCCACCAACACGAATTGCTCCATGCAGTTTTTTATAAGCAGCGCTGAATTTTCACAAAATGTCAATGTCAACTAAAGAAAGAGGTATCGTCCCATTCAAACCATTGTGGGACAAATCTAAAGTATTTAACTTTGTCATATCGGAAAGTTCACTTGGGATGGATCCTGTCAAATTGACCCCAGATACAAAAATGAAATGTTTGAATACAGGTCACAACGTTTAAAAAGGTTTGGAACCCTAGCTGCAATTAAAATAAGAAAGAGAAGAGAAGCCTTCCTACTAATTGTAGGCCCATTTTTTTCATAAAAATGAATTTTATAAGTGAATTTTTGAATAATGTATAGTTAAAAATAAGGAATAATTTTATGTTTAAATGTAAAATTATTTTATTAAAAAAATACACTATTAAAATTGAGGTAAAGCTTGAAGATAAGTTTTGTACTCCATTAATTCTCATTACTCGTAGTCGGGTTGGCACCGGCTATTATTAATGAACATCTATATTATACAATTTATCACTCACCATAGGCATAGGGGGATAGGATAGCCTTACATGCCTATCCATTCTTGCTCGAGAATCTCCAACTTTTAGCCAACTGCTACTAGATTAGACTCAACTGATCTATGATCATAGTTCATCTTTAGTTCTTTTGACATAAAATTCTTAGCCAAGAGGTAACATTATTTGTTTATTTATACGCAATATCTTCACCAGAGGCGGCCGAGGAAGTTTTTCAAGTGCGGGCGATATTAGCAAACGTTCAAAAAATAACAATTAACAATATTATAATACAACCATTATACTAAAAATGAAATATCTTACAATCGTTCTTTACGAATTTCATACTTTGATATTTTTATACAATCACTTCATTATCAATTTTTAAGAATATATTTTTCTCCATGTGATCAAAACTTCGCATTTAATGTAAGCTTGATTATGTGAACTATTATACTTTCCAACATGAATAACAAGCCTCTTTTTTTATCTTTCCAATACATGAATCCTTCACCAACGAATGAGTCGTTTCCACCTTGTTTCCCACTATTTATTTTGAAAAGATAGCAATACAAGCAAAAAAGTGTCTCTTCTCCCACACTATACTCCAATCAACTACCAAACTCGTTAAACCAATAAGAATTGAATCGTCTAGATTCCTTTTCTCCAAGTTGCCTTTTCTTAAATTCATGGTTAAAGATCTTTTTGTAAATATGCTCTTTGAACTTGATCATGAATGTTAGCATTGTAATTCAAGATTGGAGTCATTAATTCAAGATTGGTGGAAAGTTGTACAACGTCAAAATCGTGTCCATTTGATATCTCTTGATTCTCCTTATCAACATTTTCCACGTCCTCATCATCAAGCGAATTTTTTTAATAAAATCTTTTCACGACTGTTTTCACTATAAAATAAATAACTGTTAATTTAAGATTTAAAAAATGCATAATTAAGATTCTGAAGCATGACAGAAGGATTCAACTTAATCACACTATCCAACACATGTTTTGAAATTGGGAGACAAGAGGCACAATTATAAATTATTTGGCC
>CAIGRO010291442.1:0-31798 GCA_903798355.1 Fraxinus baroniana
AGCCAAACTTTACCTAAGCTAATTATTGAAAATATTGATCCAAAGGATATTGTCAAGCTATGCCATGGAGTGAAAATACCCAAAAAAGATAACCGCGTAGAAGTAATATTTTTTATTGTTATTTTTAATATCCTGTCCGAATGGTATTTTGATATAGGAAAGTGGATGAAAACTCTCCATTACGGAAAATACAACAAGATAAATTTTTATCCAGGAGCACCAACTAACTGGGTACAAAATTGCTTTGAATTAAGAAATATACTTTGTATATATCCTAGTAAAGATATCAGAGAAATAGCCTAATTTCCAACTAATATTAGGAAGGCAGCAAAAAGATATATTGAAGTTGTCAAAAGTACAAACATATATATCAAGTTCCACTCAGCAACTATGGAATGTGATCCTATTCTTTAATATATGCAGCCATCGTTCCATGTCATTAAAATGGGACTTACAAATCAACATTTTTACCAACTAATCAAAAAGTTGTTAAAAATAGTTACCAAGATATCATAAATATGATACCCTACAGGAGAGCGAAAGGGTATAAAAAGATATTTGAACATGTAACTCAGTTGATTACTGAAAAAGAAAAGATATGAATTTATCCATTTGATGATTATATCATTTATTCCAATGCTTGGATAACTATAAAGGAAGAAGATATGTATATGCTTGACCATTTACTATCCACTATAATCTCAAACAAAGTCAGTGGATCAGAAGATATGGTAAAAGAATTGTGCAAGATAGTCTGGAACTATAGTGATCACCATTGTGAGCATTGTGTTGTATTGTTTTTGTTTGAGTGTTTACTTTTCATCTTTTGGTCATTCAATCCAATTAAAATATCATTAAAAATTCAAAAGTTATTTGTGCGCTAAATTAGTGCCCAAATTAATTCCTTTTCGATTTTTTTAGGTTCTTTGTTGAATTCTCGCACATTTAGTAAAAAAATCAATACTTAAAAAAATAAAAAAATATGACAAGTCCGAATTCAAGAAACACTTTCTTAGATCTATTCTTGGCGTTTCCATTCATAGTTCAAATTCCCAATTTTTGAATCATTCAAGAGTCACTTTCCTTACTCAATTCTTTGTTTGAACTCCACAAGGGATGATTTTTTTTATTGAGACCGGATTAATTTTTTGAAGCACTTGTAAGGAAGTATTGAGTGGAAAAAAGCATAGTGGCTAGATTTATGGAGGGAAAAAAACTAACTTGCATGATACACGAGTGTATAACGAGAGGTAGATATTATTCTAGATTTAGGATGTCTGACAGAGAAGATTCTACTTCAAGCGGGAAGAATAGTCAAGTCATCATAACGGAGGAGATGATACGATAATTTGAAAGGTTATTTGGTGATATGAGAGATAGAATGGATAGACAAGAGGCGTGGATGGAGAGGCAAGACACATTGCTTCCTAATTTACATAGGGAAGAATCTAGAGAAGTTCCTAACATAAACAAGGTAGGCGAGACCACAGAGTGGATATTGGTGGTGAAAATGAAGAGGGTAGTAGGATTGATAATGATGTGTTGGTGGAGGCTAAAATAGGAAGGATGAAGATACAGAAGATAGGCATGATAGGAGGGCTAGAGATTATGTTGGAGATGGAGTTGATAGAAATATGGGTAATATTAAAATGACAATTCATTCATTCAAAGGAAGAAGCGGTCCGGAGGCATATTTGGAATGGGAGAAGAAGATATAGCTTATATTTGATTGTTATAACTACTCGTAGGAGAAAAAAAGTAAAACTTTTTATCGTTGAGTTTACTCATTATGCTATCATTTGGTGGGATCAAATAACAAATCTAAAAGGAGGAATCATGAGAGGCTTATTGAAACATGGGGAGAATTGAAGGCTATCATGAGGAAGATAGCTAATGTGATAAAAGTACAACATTATGTGAAGTTGGAGGACATGCTACATGTAGCGCTATGAGGGTGGAGAGGCAGTTGAAGAGAAATGGGGATAGCTAGATACCCATCGGGTTCTTCGGGTCTAACTGTTCATTGAAATCGAAGCGGGAGAAAAATAAAGATGATGGGGGTTGTTGATAGACTCCTATCAAGTCTAGAAGGACCTAGAAGAATTGAGAAGTAGTTAATAGTAACAAATTTTGTTATATTTGGTTATGAAAAAATACTTATAAATAGAGAAGAGGTAGAATTTATTGGGGGGAAAATATGGAGTAGTTGGTTGGGCCAATTAAGAGAGCTCTAGGCCTCTCAAAAGCCTTGGAATCGTTCTTTAAATTTCTATTTTTCATTTCATCAGTTCATCTACAGTTGTAACTTCTTTTAACAATTTAATAAACAATATATTTCATCACTTCTTCTCTTCTATAATCCTTTAGCAAAATGATCACCTATGGACCCAACAACAGCCATCAAGAACCCATCAAAATGATCAGCCATCAGGAACCTAACAAAATGGTATCAAAGCAGTTGAGATCTGGGAAAATGTCTCTTACAGATTGATTGGTAACCTTAGAGGTTAGAATTGATGGAATTCTGATGGAAGTGCAGGAAGGCCTGGGCACACTGAAATCTGAAATAAAGAGGGTTATAACTAGGATGATGGTAAAGCTCGACTTGAGAATGGAAAAAATGGGACAAGCAGGGGAAGAAAAAGGTCAGACAGCTTCACTGCTTCAACCGAATGAAATTGGGGTAATTACTGATAGCCATAACCGTAGAGTCGAACCAGGGAAGACAGAGGCACGAGGTTGTATGCCAGAAAAGCCGATTTTAGAGGTATTTGCAAATCCATTATCGACAAATTCTGAAGCTATGATGGAAGACATTTTTATTAAGGGGTTGAAACCAGTAATTTGGACTGAAATCAGGGTGATAAAGCCATTGGGTTTAGGTCATATTAGGGAGTTGGCCCAACACGTGGAAGACAAGAATGAATTAGTGAAGCAGGACTAAATGAATTACAGTCCAAATAGAAATAAAAATAATTCCCTTAGCCCAACCTCTTTTAATGACCCATTATTATACCTATATACTCACCTAAATATCTCAACCCACTCAATAAAAATCATCTACCCAAAAACTAACGTTGTTACAGTGCTTCAACCACTGAATATGATAAGGAAAATTCATTTGGTAGGTTCAACTGATTATGAGGTTTGCATGGATAACATTCTAATTCTAGGTGGTTGTTTGACTATACGAGTTAATAGCTACAACAAGCTTACTCCAAATTTGGTTCCAAATTTTGAAGTTGAAATATACTTTGTTGTAGCGGGTAATGATAGACTCCTATCAAGTTCTAGAAGGACCTAGAAGAATTGAGAAGTAGTTAATAGTAACAAATTCTGTTATATTTGGTTACAAAAAAATATTTATAAATAGAGAAGAGGTAGAATGTATTAGGGGGAATATGGAGTAGTTGGTTAGGCCAATTAGGAGACCTCCAGCCTCTCGAAAGCCTTGGAATTGTTCTGTCAGTTTCTATTTTCATTTCATCAGTTCATCTACAGTTGTAACTTCTTTTAACAATTTAATAAACAAAATATTTCATCACTTCTTCTCTTCTATAATCCTTCAGCAAAATGATCACATATGGACCCAACAATAGCCATCAAGAACCCATCAAAATGATCAGCCATCGGGAACCTAACAAAATGGTATCGTAGCAATTGAGATTTGGGAAAATATCTCTTACAGATCGAGTGGTAACCTTAGAGGTGAGAATTGATGGAATTCTGATGGAAGTGCAGGAAGGTCTGGGCACACTAAAATCTGAAATGAAGAGGGTTATGGCTAGGATGATGGTGAAACTTGACTTGATAATGGAAAAATGGGACAAGCAGGGGGAAGAAAAAGGTCAGGCAGCTTCACTGCCTGAACCAGATAAAATTGGGACAATTACTGATAGCCATAACCGCAGAGAAGAACCAGGAAAGGCAGAGGCACGAGGTTGTATGCTGGAAAAGCCGATTTTAGAGGTACTTGCAAATCCATTGTCGGCAAATTTTGAAGCTGTGATGGAAGACATTTTTATTAAAGGGCTGAAACTAGTCATTAAGACTAAAATCAGGGTGATAAAGCCTTTGGGTTTAGGTCATATTAGGGAGTTGGCCCAACATGTGGAAGACAAGAATGAATTAGTGAAGCAGGTCCAAATGAATTACAGTCCAAATAAAAATAAAAATAACTCCCTTAGCCCAACCTCTTCTAATGACCCATTATTATACCTATATACTCACCTAAATATCTCAACCCACTCAATACAAATCATCCACCCAAGAACTAACATTGTTACAGAGCTTCAACAACTGAATATGACAAGGGAAATTCCTTTGGTAGGTTAAACTGATTATGAGATTTGCATGGATAACATTCTAATTCTAGGTGGTCGTTTGACTACACGATTTAATAGCTACAACAAGCTTACTCCAAACTTGGTTCCAAAATTTGAAGTTGAAATATACTTCTACCTTGAGGACAAGGTGGACTTTACGGCAGTGAGTAATGATAGACACCTATCAAATTCTAGAAGGACCTAGAAGAATTGAGAAGTAGTTAATAGTAACAAATTCTGTTATATTTGGTTACAAAAAAAAAACTTATAAATAGAGAAGAGGTAGAATGTATTAGGGGGAATATGGAGTAGTTGGTTGGGCCAATTAGGAGAGCTCGGTCCTCTCGAAAGCCTTGGAATTGTTCTTTCAATTTATATTTTCATTTCATCAATTCATCTACAATTGTAACTTCTTTTAACAATTTAATAAACAATATATTTCATCACTTCTTCTCTTCTATAAATGATCACCTATGGACCCAACAGTAGCCATCAAGAACCCATCAAAATGATCAGCCATCGGGAACCTAACAGCTATTTCAACTATCGAAGGGAATAGAGGAAGTTGCTAGCAAAGTTATACCTAGAAATTGAGATATCAAATGCTTTAGGTGCTTGGGATCGGGACACATTGCTTTTAACATCCAAATAAAAGGGCGATGATCTTGTATGACAATGGGAAAGTGATGGTGAATATGATGACAAATCAGAATTGAAGGATGCTAGTGATGGTGAGAAAGTGGAGTATGCAATGGGAGAGTTGTTGGTTACACAGTGAGCTCTTAGTGCTCAAATCAAAGTGGATGACTTGGAGCAACAAAGGGAAAACATATTTCATACGAGATGCCACGTCAACAAAAATGTATGTAGTATGATTATTGATGGGGGATAGTTGTACCAATGTGTTTAGTACTACACTTGTTGAGAAATTGAGATTAACTATACTAAAACATCCTAGGCCTTACAAATTGCAATGGTTGAATGAATGTGGAGAGGTTAAGATGAACATGCAAGTGTTGGTGAGTTTCTTAATTGAGAGGTATCATGATGAAGTAATGTGTGATATGATTCCTATTCATGTCAGGCATATTTTGTTAGGGAAGTCATGACAATATGATAGGAATGTGATGCATGATGGGTACAAAAATAGGAACACCTTTACTAAAGATGGGAAGTCTATTACTCTTGCGCTGTTAACACTTGTACAAGTTTATGAAGATCAACTCAAATTGAAAAGGAAGAAAAAAGGCTAAGAGGAAAGGAGAGTGAGATTGATCTTTTACAACAAGAATCAAGAGAGGAAAAAGTGAGGTGGTTAACTATGAGGAAAAAAAAAGAGTAGAGTCACAAGAGAGTAAAAAGAAAAAGTCTTATGAGAGGAGAGAAAAGTCGAAAGTGAATTTCTTTGTAAAAGGGAGTAAGCTGAAGATGGCTAATTGTTAAGGACTGGCCTATGATCTTATTGGTTTATAAGGAATCACTCCTCAAATTTGGGGAATCTAAAACACCCCTCACTAGTAAGAATTCAGCGACTTGTTCCCAGATGACATGTCTAGTGGGTTACCACTCATTCGAAGCATTAAACATCAAATTGACTTCGTACCTGAAGCTGTTATTATAAACATGCCGGCTTATCAAAGTAATCCTAAGGAGACGAAGGAACTTCAAAGCAAGTGGAAGAATTGATAAGCAAAAGATATGTGAGGGAAAGCATGAGTTTATGTAACGTGTCATTGCTACTTGTGTCGAAAAAAGATGATACTTGGAGGATGTGTGTAGACTGTCGAGCGATCAATAACATAGCAGTAAAATACTGCAACCCTATACCTCGGTTAGAAGATATATTAGATAAATTACATGGATCATGTATATTTAGTAAAATCTATCATAAAAGTGGATATCATCAAATTAGGATGAGAGAGAAGGATGAGCGGAAAACTACTTTTAAGACTAAGTATGATTTATATAAGTAATTAGTCATACTATTTGAACTTACTCATGTACCTAGCATGTTTATGAGATTAATGAACCATGTCTTGTGTGCATATATAGGTAAATTCATACTAGTTTACTGCTATGATATCTTAGTATATAGTAAGGATTTAAAAGAGCATATAGGACATTTAAGATGTATGCTTGTGGTCTTAAGAAGAGAACAACTTTATGTTAAAGTGTACAGTTTGCATGGAGAAAGTTGTTTTTCTTGGTTATGTTGTTGTGCAAAGGGTATTGAAGTGGATGAGGAAAAAATCAAAGCTATTAAGAAGTGGCCAACACCTAAAAGCATAATCCAGATAAGAAGTTTTCATGGTTTAGCTAACTTTTATAGGCATTTTGTTAAAGGTTTTAGCACACTAACCACACCACTCACGGAGATTATAAAGAAAAGTGTAGGATTTTATTGGGGTATTGAACAAGAAAATGCTTTTAACACTATTAAGGATAGGTTGTGTACTGTACCCGTTTTATCACTATAAATTTAATAATACTTTTGAGATTGAATATGATGCATCAGGAATATGTATTGAAGCTATCTTGATGTAGGAACATTCGCCAATAGCGTACTTTAGTGAAAAGCTAAGTGGCATAGATTTCAACTATCCTACCTATAATAAGGAGTTGTATGCACTTGTTCGAGTTTTGGAGATATGGCAGCACTACCTATGGTGAAAGGAGTTCTTGATTCACACCTATCATGAGTCCTTGAAACATTTAAAGGTTCAAGGTAAACTAAACAAGAGGCATGGAAGGTGGATGGAGTTCATCGAGACATTTCCATATGTTTGTTGGTACGAAGAAGGTCAGAAAAATGTGGAAGCGGATACATTGTCAATGAGGTATGTACTTCTAACTTCTTTAGGTGCCAGTTTCTAGGTTTTGAATATGTTAAGGATATGTATACTAATGACCCAGACTTTTCTCATATATATGAATCATGTGATAAATGTGCAGTAAATAGATTCTTTAGGTGTGATGGATATATATTTCGGGAGAATAAGTTATGTGTACCTAGGTATTCAATAATAGAATTGTTAGTACGTGAAGTACATAGTGGAGGTTTAATGGATCACTTTGGGATTAAGAAGACTTTGGATATGTTAAATGAAACTTTTATTGGCCTAAGATGAAAGTTATGTTGATCAGGTTTGTGGTAGATGCATCACTTGTAAAAAGGCTAAGTATAAGCTTTTACCTCAGGTTTATATATGACATTACTCGTTCATAGTGATCATTGGGCTGATGTGTCTATGGATGTTGTGTTGGATTTACTTAGGATTAAGAAATGAAGAGATTCCATATTTGTGGCAATAGATAGATTTAGTAAAATGGCTCATTTAATTCTATGTCATAAAACTGATGATGCCACTAATATTGTGGATTTATTATTTAAGGAAGTAGTGCGCTTACATAGGGTACCTAGGAGTATTGTATCACATAGGAATGTTAAGTTCTTTAGTCATTTTTGGAAGGTTTTATAGGGTAAGTTAGGAACTACTCTATTATTCTCTACAACTTGTCACCCACAAATAAATGGACAAACTGATGTTGTTAATATGACTATGATACAAATGTTGCACACTATAGTCAATAAGAACTTGAAGAGTTGGGAGGATTGATGCTATTCTTAGAATTTGCATATAATAGGGCCACGCATTCTACTACTTCTTATACTCCACTTGAAATTATTTATGGGTTTAATCTACTAACACCTTTAGATTTAATTCATGTACATGTTGATGAGAGAGGTAGCTTAGATGGAAAAGAAGAAGGTGGAGTTGGTAAGATCCCTCCCTGAGTAGGTATGATACCAATTGAGAAGAAAATGAGCATTATGTTTCTCAAGCAAATAAGGGTGAAAGTGCGTTGCATTTGAACCAAGAGATTAGGTTTGGATATATATGAGAAAAGAATGATTTCCTTCAATATTTCTGATCTCTCCTTGTTTGATGCATACCTTCGAGGATTAATCATTTTGAAGAGGGAGAGAACGATGAGATCCATGATACAGAGCCAGGGAGGGCAAATATCTCTTTATTTTGGAGGAACAATCAATAACGAGATCATGAGCAAAGTCAAGGAAGCTATGGGATTACTTGTTCAAACTACAACGGACGAAACATTGATCTCAACAAATTTCATGTTTGGGCTTGGAAAAAGAAACAAGATAGATCGACTTGGTTCAAAAAACGAATAATAGAGCTGAATTGAAAGCCTATGTGATAACATAGTGCATCCTGGCATGTGGCAGCATGGCTCCATATCGAAACAATGTTGAAGGCCATTAACTAGGCTATGCAACCGCATGAAGGAAGCCTATGCAGCCACATAGTGCATTTCTGGACGCATATTTTTCAAATTTAACCTAGAATTCTATTTTAGTTAAAATTAATATCAATAATGGAGGATTACAAATTATTTTGTAGAATATAAGAATTGGTTTTTCTAGAAGGTTACTTTTCATATATATAATACAAAGAAAAGCCTAAGATGAGGTGAAATTCAATTATAACAAGTCTATACAATAATGGAGTGTTTAGGATAAAATAAGATTTATAAATATTCCAAAATTGAGAACTATTCAAAATTCGAATAGCGGTCATCAAGCATTGGCCGGCAGCTCGAGCCCCCTCCTCACTAATAGCGAGAGCTGAAGCTCCCATTCTAAGCACTCGAGCAGGATCAAGGCACGTAGTGAGCGTCAATTCGTCGTTCTCTTCTCCTTGCATGATTTCTTCCTCTCCTATACAACTTAAACTTCTTCAAGTCCAACACAAATCATCAACTCCCAACCGAATTTCAAAATTGAATTCCAACTTGAATTCCTAAATAGACTTCAACTAAAATTCCTAACTAGTCTTGAAATAGAATTTCCAAAAAGAATTCGGATCACACCCTTACTCTAACAAACTCCACCTTGACATGAATTCATCTACAATGAACAAAACTTCAAAAATTCTTTACCTAGAGACAAATTCCACTGCGATGAATAAAACTTAGTTTTTTAACAACAAATTCTCCAACAAAAAATATTCTCCACCGTTTCCACAAAATCCAATTAGGGAAAACTCAATAACTGAAAAAATCAACTTAATCTAAGCACTGCTCAGCAAGATTACATTGGGTACAGAAGTTGCTCGAATTATCACTACGAGCAACAAGATCACAAATAATTTAATATTAATTACCAAATAGGACATAAACATACTCTATAAAGGAATCAACATAACTAATTTCTTTTATAAAAGATTCTTTGCTAGACTTAATACATTCGACTACTTTTAAAACATAAGCAACTAAATCCGCTTCCTCGAACCTTTGAGAAGGCCTTATATCTCACATATGAAAAGTACAACCTATATTAAGAATCCAATCCTCGTCAAGTTTGGAGTCATCATCAAAAACAACCAAAAGTTCTCCATCATTGTAGCAATCTTCTGCAATACGGCTTCGTCTGAAGTTTTTGGTTGTTTTTCCTTCTAATTTTCCAACAACTAATTTATTCTTATTCTGCAACTTATAACAATCCTTCTTTATGTCCTCCATTTTCTTATAATAATTACGGATATTATTACTGTAATTAGACCTTAGTCTACCCCTGTGAACAGGGAGGCAATCTACATTAGTTTCAAATCCAACAAGATACTTCATCTTCTCCTTTGAAAATATAACATTGTATACTTCTTCAATGGTGAGAATATCATGACCATATAAGATTCTGTCTCTAAAAGACATGTATGAAACAGGCAACGAACACAATAATATTAACCATAAATCTTCTTCATCATACTTGACCTTCAAGATCTCCAAATCAGTGATGGTTTTTTTTTAAAAATAGCTAGGTGATCTTCCAGTATGTACATTTTGTCATACGATGAGAATACAATCATTGTTTCAAATACAATAACTGCTCAAACTTCAACCATAGTGCAATGACGATTTTATTTTTTAAAACATCCTGAATAATATACTTCGAAAGATGAAGATGTATCGTGATATGGCCTTTCAATTCTTACGTTGTTTCTCTTCCAGCATCAAAGTTGAGAGCATCTTGTCAAATTCCAACAAAGTATCATCAAAATCTATCTACGCGAGCATTGGTTGCATCTTTATCTGCCAAAGCGAAAATCTGGTGTTGCGATCTAAAAGAAGAATATCATATTTCGTGGTTGCCATCACAAAAATCAAATCTCGAACTGAGTTGATCGAACCTCTCTCTGATACCACTTTTTAAGAATTCTATTCTGAACCAATGGCACTTCATTAATAAATAAATGAATGATAATAATATGGTAATATGAAAATCAAATAAGAACACAAGATTTACGTGGAAAAAGATCCACGGGCAGAAAAGGAAAACTTACTAATATAAATAGTGGAAGATTACAAATTATTGTGTAGAATGTAAGGATTGGTTTTTCTAAAAATTTATTCATCATATATATAGTGCAAAGAAGAGCCTAATATATGGGGGAGTTTAATTATAAAAAAAAATCTATACAATAATGAAGTGTTTAGAATAAAATAGGATTTAAAAATATGCCATATCGAGAACTGTTCAAAATTCAGATAAGATAGCCGCTCGTTGATAGTCTCACGACTATCGAGTGGTGGACAGCTGCTCGATCTGCCACCTAGCGGATAATGAGCGCTTGAGCGGGATCAACACGCATAGCGAGCACTAGTTCGTGTTTCCTTCTCCTTGCATGATTTCTTCCTTTCATATTGCAACTTGGATTCCTTCAAGTTTCCTTCAAGTCCAATACAAATCACCAACTCCCAATTAAACTCCGAGATTGAATCCCAACTTAAATTTGTAAGAGTCTACCTCAACTAGAATTCCCAACTAGATTTCAAATAGAATTTTCAAATAGTCTTCCAAATAGAATTCGAATCACACAATAATTCTAACAAAATAAGTATTAAAAAATAAATCATGTAAATAGTAAAAAAGAGATCCAACACAACACAAGTGTTGTGATATGAATGGATGGTTTAAAAAAAGTAAGAGAGAGAAACAAAGTAATAATTAGGAGCATGTTTGACAATCATTTTGATAGAAAAAAAATTTGAACAATGATTTTTAGGATAATGTGTAGTTAAAAAGTAAGTTTTTTTTTTATAAGTTTTTTTTTTTTTTTTTGGCATACGTGTAGAATATTTTATTGTTTGAATACGTGGTTGAAAATAGTTCTGTAACAAACCATAAAATAAAATAGCTCACACCCTTGCAAGACACACATTTTCGTTTTAGAGAATTTGTGAGCTTTATCACACTCAATAGTTTCAATTGGTGCGTTTGTCAAGAAAATAATCAACATCATACACATTGTTAGACATAAAATAAATTGTGACTTCGTTTAGGATATTTTTACGATTCATTAAAATGCGACAAACTTGGAATAAAGATTAATTGGTCCAAGTAGAAAAATGAATAAACGGAAAGAGATTCACATAGCTAACATGTAACAAAACCCATATTATATTAATTCCGTGAGATTCAATTTAGTACAAGAAAATCGCATTTTCATTGTCCTATATATACAACTCAACTAAGCATATGATTGAAGCCAAAAATTCAACTTCACAGCACGAGGAATCATAGGATCACACTTCATTTTTTATTTTTTTTATGAGAACATATTTCATTAATGAAGGCAAATAGCCTTGAAAACGGTTACAATAGTGTTTATCAATGAAAATTACATTTTCAATTAAAGAAGGGACATTATACCACTAAAGAACCATGTCGTCAAGGGACCATGCATGCTGTGCCAAATAGTGAGCTGCTTCATTGGTAATTCTATTGCAATGTTGGAGACTACAGCGGGGAAATCTTCGCATTAATTCTTGTACTGCAGCTACCATTGATTGAATTGATGCAGATGATAAGTCTAGTTTGTTGACTTTCTCTTCTAGAAATAAGCAATCGCTCTCTACCAATAAGTGAGATATGCCAAGGTTGAGACATAGTTGTAGTCCTTTCAACAATGCAGCCGCTTTAACGTGTTCGGGTTCGAGGATTGAGTTGTCAGCGCCACTAGCAGCCATAACAGTTTCTCCTTCGTGATCACGTAAAATAATTCCAAGTCCAGCCTTGTTAAAATCAAAGAACAAAGTACCATCAACATTGAGCTTGAAGGCATCCCGAGGTGGAGTGGACCATCTATATTTTTGGGGTAACACTCATGTGGCAGTAGCTTGGGGAGGACCAGAATTAACAGCAAGTTTATTGGCTAGAGCTGCAACAATCACTTGTTGTGGTGGGAGATCAATCTGGTCATGGACCATTTTATTCTGTCGGAACCAAAAGCCCCAAGTAATAAGCCGAAAATCCATGAAGGCCTCCTATGAGATTTTAGTCAATATGTCATTTGCTGCTTGCATGAAACCTCCATGATAATCTTTATCTTCTAGCTCTGGGAATTGACTGGTGAGCGATTGATGAATAGAAGGGCAGTATAGTAGAGTATTGCATAAGTCTTCCACTTGGTAATTACAAAAACAGCATTGAGAAGCAATTGGAATTCTTCTATGAGGATTTGTTCTGTTTTGAGGGTAGACTCTCATGGCAAGCTCTCCAGGCAAGAATTTTTATTTTTCGAGGAAGTTTTAGTCACCACATAGTATCCTAAAATCTCTTTCTCACAGTTGTATTTGAAGAAGTTCCACGATTTGGAGTTCGATTAGTTTTGAAAAATCTGTATGCACTACTGACAGAGTAATTACCTTATTTTTCATGTTCCCATAGCCAAAAATCGTGTTCCCTTGGATGGCTTGGTTGTAACTTTAAGATAGCCTCAACAATTTTTGGGTTGAAAAGAGCTCTAAGTTTTACCAAATTCCACCACCCCAAGTTGGGGTCAATCAAAGAAGATACTAGGCATTCGAGTTGCTGCATAAGGATTTGTTGTAAATCATTTCCTAATTCCTTACTCAGAACTTGCATTCCTGGGATCCATTTGTCATTGAGAATATTGATAGTGTTTCCATTCCCCACAACCCATCTTCCTTCTTGTATCAATAGATTTTTTACCTCCCAAATTCTACTCCAAGCATAAGAAGGGCTAACACCTATAGGTGCTTTTAAAATATTACCTTCAGAAAATAATGGGCTTAGTATATTTTATACACCAAGCTGTCCTTATGTTTCAATAGCCTCCAAGCTTATTTTCCTAGGATAGCCATATTAAAAATCTCCAGCTCCTTAAAACCCATGGCCCCCCATGGATTTTGATTTACACATATTGTTCCAAGATTGCCAATGAATTTTCCTCTCCTCCTTCCTTTGTCCCCACCAAAACCGAGCCATCATTTGTTCAAGTTCAGTGCATAAAGTGGAGGGGAGTTTGAAGTAGCTCATAATATAGGAAGGTATTGCTAACGCCACAGATTTAAGGACTTCTCTTCCTCCTTGGGAGAACATGCCGTTTTTCCAACCCTGCAACTTCAGTCAGACTTTGTGTTTTATTTTAGAGAAAGCTCGGGTTTTGGATCTCCTCACCATAGGTGGCAAACCGAGATATCTTTTATATTGCTGGACTTGGAGAACATTCCATAGGGCCATAATTGCTTGCTGTTAAATTGGCTTGACATTTGCACTAAATACTATTGAAGTTTTATCCCTATTTAATTGTTAACCCGAAGCTTCTTCATAGATACTGAGGATAGCCTATAGTCGAGAGGTAGTTGATTCATTAGCTTCACAGAAGATCAAGCTGTCATCCGCAAAGAGAAGGTGATTCAGTCGTGGAGCTACTCTACAAATTCGAATACCAGACACATTATTTTGTCTTTCAACTTCATTTAAAAGATTAGTCAGTCCTTCAGTGCATAAAAGGAATAGATAAGGAGATATGGGATCTCCTTACCTTAATCCCCTATAGGGGAAAATACGACATGTAGGAGAGCCATTAATGAGGATCAAGAATGAGGCAATAGTAACACATCTCATCACTAGTTTAATAAACTTTTCGTGGAATCCCAATTTGTGCATAACCGCTTCAAGAAAAGGCCACTCTACCCTATCGTATGCTTTGCTCATGTCTAGCTTCAGAGACATGTAACCCTTTTTACCCATCTTCTTTCTTCTCAAGAAGTGAAGCACTTTATAGGCCACGAGCACATTGTTAGTAATAAGTCTCCCCTTAATGAAGGTTGACTGTGTTTCTGAAATCACCATAGGTAACACTTTGTAATCCCTAACTTTCTGGGGGTTTTTTTTTTTGTCTTTGGGATAAGTGTAATGAATGTGTGGTTTACATCTTGGGGTAACTCACAAGTGTTTAAAACATATAGGACATCATTAGTAATGGAAGAGCCAATGTGAGACCAGAGTTTTTAGAAAAAAAGAGGGGGCATATCATCAGGTCCCAGAACTTTATTGGGTTGCATTTCCTTCAAGGCTTGAGAGAATTCAGCTGCCATGAAGGGTTGTTCCAGCTCCTTATCATTTCAGTAGTTAATTTCCTTTCCATGATGGCCAAGACAGCATGTTGATTTCTTGAGCCAGTAAAGGAGAATAGGCCTGAGAGTTTGGTAATAGCTAGCATCCTTGATCATCTAAAAGTCTGGCAATTGAGTTCTTTTTTCTTCGTTGGGAAGCTTTAAGCAAGGAAATAACGTATGTTCTAATCTCCCTCTTCAAGCCAAGCAACCCTTGATCTTTGTTTCCACATGAGTTCTTCTCTATCCATCCATGTTTGCACCTCTTCAGCAGCTTGTTGAAGGTCACTGGTATATATACTATTAGGATCTTGTGTCTGGATTTGAATCAGTTATGATCTAGCTTTTTTAAGTTGCATATGCACCTTACCGAAATATGCTCGATTCCAAGACTGTAGCTGCTGGCTGCATTTGCTAATATTTGTCCTGATACTTTCCAGATGATGTGGGTTGGTTTCTGACTAGTGTTCTAGTACAATGTCAGAGCATGCATTTTCACCAAGCCACATTGCTTCAAAATGGAACAGCTTTGGTCCTTTGAGTGGTCGAGAGGTTCCATTAAGCTGGATCCATATGGGGAGATGATCAGAATATGCTGTTGAGCAATGGGTGACTGAGGCATCTGCAAAAGATAGACACCAGGATTAATTAGCAATAAAACGGTCAAGCCTTTCAAAGATTTGAGTAGAATCCTGCCTTCCATTATGCCATGTGTAATGGAGACCGTTATACCCAAGGCCCCTGAGTTCACAATCAAAGAGCACCTGCTGGAAGTTTTCTATTTGTTGTCTAGGTTTATCTCGACCCCACCATTTTTCATCATTCGACAGAACTTCGTTGAAATCTCCAAAGACAAGCCATTCATCTATAGGGTCCGTCTTTAGCTTCCTCAATAAATTCCATGTCTCCATGCGTTTATTTGTCTTTGAGTTACCATATATTCCAGTTAGAAACCAGCTATGTAGAGTTGAATCAATCTTGGCATCGATGTAATTTTTGGAGTAACTTAGAACAGATAAACAAATATCAGATTTCCAAAGGAGTGCAATTCCACCACTACGCCCAATTGCCTCTACATTAAAACAACCATAAAATTTTAATTTAACTCGACAGAATTCCATTTTCATAGCATTTAGTTTTGTCTCTTACAAGAACAAAACATCGAGGTCTTCCTTTCTGATAAGGTTCGAAAGATTATGAATGCCACGAAGGTTCCCAAGCCCTCGTGCATTCCAGCTAAGTAGTTTCATGAGGATCGGTGGGGCTATATTTCAACGACCATTGAATTCTGAGCATTGGTATCGTAATTCCGTTCCTGGGATTCATTTGTACCTTTCAAACGTTTTGAGGTTCGAACAGCTTCACCATTTGCAGAAGAAATTTCCAGAGATCTCTTTAGGATTGCTATGGGAGTAGAGATACTGGAGCTGTGTATCTGATTCTTTTTGGTTCTTTTCCATCGTCAAGGTTGATTGGCTCCCCGTTTCAGTAACTGGTTTTCCGTTAGCGTTAGACAATTCAAATTCGGGTTGTAGAGAGACCTGCCCATTGTCAATTTTTTAGGAAAGTTAGTGGTGTCAATATTCCTTACCATAAAAACGTTGCTATCCATATTACTTTCCATAAAATCTGTGATCCTTGATTGATCCGGTAATGGCAGCTGTTCTGGAAACGTTTCCTTAATTATCTCCATATTAAATCCATCAATATTGCTCTCCTATAATTGCTCCTGATTTTTCGGTGTTAAACAGCTGGCTACCGGCGTTGGAGTATGCTCATCACCTTGCTAGCCATTGTTCTGACCATTGGGGCCTGCATGTTTCATCATGGTCAGGGACTAAGGGATTCAATTGTCGATTACGGGCAGGACCTCCCTATTCTCCAAAGTTTCCAGCACATAGCCAAGGTCCATATGAATAATCAGAGGTTGTATATGTCTCCATGGATGATCTCCACTGAGAGCATTCCTTGTGACTATGTCCAAGCGTGTCGCACACGTAGCAGAAATTTGGAAGGTGCTCATAAGCAAAGCAGACCAAGAAAGGTTTGTAGGATCCTATGCAAATTCTTTTACCACATAAGAGAGGTTTGGAAACATCAAGGCCAATCCGAACACGAAGGAATTCACCTCTTGCGATCTCATTTTTGTCAATGTCCACAGTTGTTTGCCAATAGCATCTCCCATCTTCCAATTGCGAACCATGATTGGGAGATCATAACTTCGTACCCAGAAGTTTGCCTCAGAGAAGGAGATGTTGTTGATTTGCTCAAATACCATCAACATCTTTGGTTAAGACCAAATGTTTGTCGAAAGCCTAAGGACGTGCTTAACACGTTCTTAATCCCGATTGTCTTCAAATTCAGCCAGGAACAGATTGGTAGAGATATCTCGGATGCTCAGAGCCTTATTTNGGAACAGATTGGTAGAGATATCTCGGATGCTCAGAGCCTTATTTAGACGCCATACACGCTTCATGGAATTCTTGAATGCCTTTTTGTTAACATGTGGGTTAATTATCCCAATAGTCACTGAACTTTATCGAAAGTTTCCACCAGGTCACTGAACTTTAAAAACTACGTGGTTAGTCCTTTTGAAACTGCAATCTCATCCATCACTGAACTTTAAAAACCACCTCATTCGTCACTGAATTTTGCAAAAGATTTCTACGGGTCACTGATTAGTGACCATCTGGGAAACTTTTGCAAAGTTCAGTTACCATTTGGGAAACTTTTTACAAAGTTTAGTGATAAATGTGATGGTTTTTAAAGTTCAGTGATGGATGGATCGCAGTTTCGAAAGTTCAGTGACTATTGGGGTAATTAACCCTTAAAATGTTTACTGGATAAAAGTTTGAGTAACAGACATTTCTCACTCTGATGGGGGGTAATCACCTCTTCTTCTTCAAGTACCAGTACTTCTTCCTCCTGTTCTATTAGAGAAAGTTGCTCACACATTTTTGTAATATCTGATTCCATAGAGAGATTACCAAGATACGCGGAAAGAAAAGAAATCCCGCACTAATGCTAGGAGAAAAAAACCTCTATTCCATGAGCCTTCAAGAGGGGGGAGAACCAGCGGGTTTTTTTGCCATCCCTATTCATGGAATTCTTGAATGCCTTTTTGTTAACATGTGGGTTAATTATCCCAATAGTCACTGAACTTTATCGAAAGTTTCCACCAGGTCACTGAACTTTAAAAACTATGTGGTTAGTCCTTTTGAAACTGCAATCTCATCCATCACTGAACTTTAAAAACCACCTCATTCGTCACTGAATTTTGCAAAAGATTTCTACGGTCACTGATTAGTGACCATCTGGGAAACTTTTGCAAAGTTCAGTTACCATTTGGGAAACTTTTTACAAAGTTTAGTGATGAATGTGATGGTTTTTAAAGTTCAGTGATGGATGGGTCGCAGTTTCAAAAGTTCAGTGACTATTGGGGTAATTAACCCTTAAAATGTGTACTGGATAAAAGTTTGAGTAACAGACATTTCTCACTCCGATGGGGGGTAATCACCTCTTCTTCTTCAAGTACCAGTACTTCTTCCTCCTGTTCTATTAGAGAAAGTTGCTCACACATTTTTGTAATATCTGATTCCATAGAGAGATTACCAAGATACGCGAAAAGAAAAGAAATCCCGCACTAATGCTAGGAGAAAAAAACCTCTATTCCGACTCGGAAGTTCTCCCCCCTCTTGGTCTACTCAGGGAGACCTCCAAGCAAGGGCCCTCGAGAGGGATCACACTGCTTTACTCATTTCCAATATACCAAAATCGAGTAAGCAAATTACATACTTTTTTTTGTATATGTGCTTGTATGCTTATTGCAATTGGCCTGTCCTCCCAAAAGTGTACAAGATCGTCCTATCAAAACTTTTCTCAATGTATAGAGAGACCTTTCAACATTTGACATGGAACTAACTATTATGATTTGGATCGGCTAACAACCCTTCTATCCTGACTGTGAAGAATGCTTTATTACATTGTGTTTCGGACTTAGACGTGATTATAATGAAGTAGCTCACACCCTTGTGAGACACACCTTTTTATTTTAGAGATTTCCTGAACTTTATCGCACTCAATAGTTTCAATTGGTGCGTTTGTCAAGAAAATCATATACATTGTTGTACATAAAATAAATTGTGACTTCGATTGGGGTATTTTTACGCTTCATTAAAATACGATAAACTTGGAATAAAGATTAATTGGTTCAAGTAGAAAAATGAATAAACGGGAAGAGATTCACATAGCTAACATGTAACAAAACCCATATTTCATTAATTCCGTGAGATTCAATTTAGAACAAGAAAGTCACATTTTCATTGTCCAATACGTATCTACAACTCAACTAAGCATATGATTCAAGCCAAAAATTCAACTTTACTGATAGAGGAATCATAGGATCACACTGCTTTACTCATTTCCAATATACCAAAATTGAGTAAGCAAATTACTTACTTTTTTCGTTTATGTGCTTGTATGCTTATTGCATAGGCTTGTCCTCCCAAATGGATTGGTCGTTTGAGGGTGAGCGGTCGGGATGCTAGGAAATGCTTCAAACCCCGTGTCCCCAAAAGGATTTTGTTGTGTCCCTGTGGATGGATCCTGCTGCTGTTCGGGCTGTGGAAAATCAGGTTGAAATGATGCAAAAGGATTTGTTGGATGTTGAGTAAATGTGGCCACTTGAACTACCGGAGGAGTAATATTATTTGACGTGGCACATCGATCAGCAACTTCAAAAGGATTAGGGGCCGGTGTTCCATAGGCTGGCTGCTGAGACGCTCTATAAGTTGCTTCGTCATGCAGACTGCTAAGAGTGAGAGAATCCAGTCCCCCAGCCTGCAAAACAAAACACGTAAAACCTCGTGAATAACTATTCCTTCATAAACACAGTTCATACAGGAGGAAAAACAACCAAAAAGTCAAATGTACTTGTCTTGTGAGTTGTGATGAGCTCATTTTCATATCTATGCCATACCCTTTGTAGTTAAAGAAACTTCAGAAGATTCAAAGAATATGGCTAATCCAGATAGCAATGCAAAAATGATTTTAACTGGGATTGGAAAAGATCGTTAAGTGCTAGGATCTTATAAAATTGTAAGATTGAAAGACTCATCTTTCCCTTATCATTCCATTTGCTTATCTAGTCCCATAATTTATTTTGTTATCAAGAGGTGAAATATTATCAACTAGATGCTTAACTATTAATTTTGGCATCAAATAGTAACTGCTGATGCTTCTGAATACAAATATCTTCAAAATTTCTACTACAATTAATATTCATTTTTGGTCATTCTTGATTTGAGGACTACATTACATATAGCCCCTGTTTGAGCCCCATTATTCAAAAATTCGTTTTTTCCAAACTCATCTTTAACCACACATTCTCCTAATAAAATAATTGAACATGAATCCAAAACTTTTCTTTACTTTTTAACCGCATATTCTTCAAAAAAATCACTATTACAAAACTCATTTTTGTGAAAAATGGGGCTTAAACAAGGGCATAATATCTAGTTCTAATAGTACAGCAGTATAATTGTCGGAAGGGATAAATAAAATCACAAGGACCTTACCAATTGCCTCTCCTGGCTTGAAGATAAGTCGTTGGTGGCGGAACTGACCAGAGCAAGTTCCCATCCATTAGGATCAAAATCTTTGGCTTGAGAAGCATCAGAGTCGAAAGGTGTGGTACCTACAACATGTGTAACATATAAGAGATTTCCCCTTTGAAACATGATAACAAATTAAGCAAGTGAAGTTACAAAGTGAAAACTGCACATTAGAAATCCTAACCTGATGTAACAATGGCTAAAGCCAGAGCATTGCTTTCCTCAATAGCGGATGCATCAGGTTTGGTGACATTCAGCCCCTGGTTTATTAAATATAAAAATGAATGAGGAAAAAAAAGCATCAAATTAGTCAACGGGACAAACAAAACTATAATAAGGAACTCACCAGTAGATCTTCAGTATCCAAATTGTTTGGAGGGGGAGGAGAAGCAGCCATAACATTTGAGACAGCAATATCATCTGACGGTGGTGGATTTGGTTTGTCGGATGACACTTTTATATCTTCAGGAGGTGAAAAGGCATCCTCTTGTTTATAAGTCAACATAAGTCTTTCTGGATATTCCTGATGTAGAACGACCATAAATTAGTGTTGCATAATGTGTTATACGCCAAATGATTCCACTGATTGAACTTTTTACAACAGATACAAGTAAAATGCCCCTTGAGAAATACTATTGCCATCAAATAAGAATACTAACCAAAGTCTCAATTGGAACAGAAACCATCCGGGGTGCTTCTCTTATATACTCTTCCATGGTTACAAGAAAGGACTGTGGAGGCTGGAAAAAGAAAAAGAGAAATATGTTACGAGAAAAATGATTGAAATTAAGGCACAAAAACTTGGTTGCAATCCCAATACCTCTCTCAACACTGGAAACTGGAAATTTCTAGCTAGGTCAAGTCCTCTGCAAACTTCATAGAAATCAGAAAGACTAATAGCCTGCAGTAGTATAGAAATTATGACATAAACACCATAATGTGTGTTAGAATCTATCACTACGTATTATGTGAGAAATTCAGAACACCATAGTTGAAGAAGGTCATATTGCATTGAGCATAACAAACAGTACCTGCTGGCCAGCTCGTTTATAGATATTCAAGGCTTTAATGGCTTCATGTCTAGGCATCTCAAAAAACTGAAACAAAATATCAGAGAGGGAAGAAATAATTAATTTTAAAAATATGACCAAGGAAATAAATTGGAAATAGCTTAAAAATACAGTGTAGCATTTATAATAGTCTTTTCACCTTGTCGACAAGATTTATAATTCCATCATTTACACAACAATAAATTTTGAAGCTTTCTTTTAGTACCTGTAAACGGCATATAATGGCAAGAAAAGTCAGTTATTTCTAACCATAATTTTGATTAACTACAGATTGACAAAAGAAAAATCTCTTTCTTTCTTGCCTTTTATCTTTCTATAAAGAGGGAGAATGGAACGGAATGGGAACAATGGTGGAGGCCTATACAATGCCATGGCTACATTGTTCTTATGTTACTTTCCGTCTTCATCACCATCTTCACCTTTTGATTTCCTTTCCCTCTTCCTGGCCCTTCTATTTTGCGTTTTTGTTTAGTTTTTAGCATTAAAGGGGACTTAACCTTTTAGAGTAGTATATTCCTAGGCTGCCAATTTTGCTTTCAATTCTATTTTATCCCATGTTCCAGGACGATTAGTAGATCCAGGCTAGAATTACTTTCTCAACCCATATGCAAATTACTACGAAACTTCGACATAAGGGGAACAAAAAGCAACCCATACCAAGGCAAGTGCATACTGAATCAGGTAATTGCCAACAGCTGCTCCTTCGGCCTGTAAATCAATTATAGTTAGGTCACTATTGCAATACCAGTATTAATTAAACTGACACTAGGAAAGGGCAGTAAATTATTTTATAGTTATCAAGCTCAAGATAGTACCCGACATCCAATAAGGCGATATAGCAACTGCTGTAAAGCAGGCAACTGTTCCAACAGTTCCTCACTATCCAAGTCTCTAGTTTTACAGTAACCCTGAAAAAAACCTCCGTACATGATTAAGCATCTGTTTGGAAGAATTTATAAACTCTTCAATTTATTAATAGATAGAAATGAGTGGTGGATAAGTGGATAATACTTGTGGGTCCATTAGAATGTGTTGTTGAAAATCAAGTTTGACCATTTTTGAATGATTTTTAAATTTTTCCAAACGGAGACTAAGGTTAATATTGTTTTCTACAATATTTATAAAACAAAGTTTTGGTTCTGAGCTTTGTCAGTGCACGGTCTACTGAAATTGCATGCTACTATGGGTACTACTCCAATAGAAAGATATGGAAATCCTTACCAATGAGGAAATACTTTTTCTTATTAGGAACTCAAAATAACAGAAACTCCCAACTTGTTTTAGAACTATGATAAGATTCAATGTATAGTCTCATAAAAATCAAGTAATTCTTTCAAAAATCAGCTTCATAATTATCAAACAAAAGCAGCACAAAAAAAGTTCAATGAAGACCAATTACTCAACTAAATTACCCGAAAATTATTCACTAAAAGGAAAAATAAATCACATCCATATGATTTCTGAAAACAGCACACCTTCTCTTGCGCTTGTGCAGGTCTAGGAAGGCACTCTGCTTCAATGTCATACTTCAGTATCATAAAGCACTCAAGTCGTTCTTCAAGAAAGAGAGCATATGTCCGTACCCAAGCAGAGCAATCCCAAGCTGATCATAGGAAAGAACATAAGATCTCATTCAAAGTCCAACGGTGACACAACGCTTTTCATAATTACTTGGGATTATTTGTTTATTTTTTTTCCATGTGTGTACCCTTTTTGTGTGTGTGTGTGTGTGTGTGTTGAGGTGGAGGAAGAGAGTGAGGGTGGATTGTAAAAGACAAACATACAAAAGATGGCTTTCTACTTACCAATGGGGCTTGAATCGTCCTTAAAATGGGACATTTGGAGTATGCTTCCTCTCTGCTGGAAATTCAAAATTTCCTCCCTAAATGTAGGATCACCTTCCCTCAATGTTTTGTGTATAACGATTAGTGTCTTCAATGCGACCTATTGGAACCAGGAAAAGATAAATAATGATCATATAAACTATGCCATTGAGAAATATAGTAAAACCTTTTTATAGTCATAATGTTGGGACCAAACTAATTTTACTACTACGAGGTTATAACGTAATTGAGTTGTAATAACAAAATTACTTTTTGACTTAGTTATCCTGGGTGCAAGTGGTATAAAGTAATATACACTACATTAACAATTCATAAATGGAACATGTCAAATCCAAGGTATGGACATTGATAAAAGAGATAGACATAATTTTAGAAAACTAATATATGTATTTATGTCGTGTTGGCAATATGCAAAGTCTTCTTAAAAGTCTAAAATGTTGCATTCTCTTTAATGTTTTTATCTCAATATAAATTCTAATACACATTGTATAACACGATCAATGCAATATAAAAATAATTATTATTATGTTTAGGAAAGTTCCTTAAGATGGGACCTAGAAAAATTATTAACTTAATATGATGTGGAGTATATTCTTATTTATAACTAACCCAAGAATTTACTATAACTACATGGAGGTTATTCTTATATAGAGTATCATTTTTTAATTTTTTTTGATAAGTAATTCTTATATAGAGTATCATTAAAGAGAGGTCTTACTGTATATTTAAATTTGATTTTGACGAGAAAATGGCTTAATAGCTATAAATATGACAACATGATAATTAATAAGGTATGAAAATTAATTGCAAGGTGGTGTTCAAAAAGGGTAACACTGCAAGAAAATTCGAGGGTACAATTCAATGTCTAGAGTAGGACGCTTCATCCAATAAATTTAGGTATCCATGGAAACAAATCATATTACAAATTACACTCGTAACTCACATTGGTGAAAAAACAAAATTACGCAAACCCAATTTGGAAAAAAGAAAATCGTTCAACATTTGAATTAAGTCAAACCGGTTGCAAACTTAGCATCAAATTCAAAGCCTCTCAGGAAGGAATCTTACTGTCCAATTGCGTGTCTTTGCTAATCGCCTTGCAAGTGCATGTATGCAATATGCAACATCAGCCCGAGGCCTAATTGCTGATGTCGCAGCAAAAATTTCTATAATCACCACCAGAAAGCATACAAAATCACAAGTTGACACATTACCAAATGCAAACGAATTTAAAAATACAGGGGAAAAAAAGAGGAACATTTGGGGTCCACAAAAATCAAATATATAGAATAGAAAATCACGTTAACCCCCCCCCCCAACTCGATTATTCGCACACTTGTACTCTCCACTCAATTTTTGGGGACAAAAAAGTCAATTTTGTAGCAAGTGCATCCCTAGAGACAGCTTCTATTCTAGAGGGCTATTAAAACATCACACATTGCTCACATGTAAAATGCCCTTTATTCACTAACTCGGAATGCAATTCATCAATCTTCCCTGAATAAATAATGAAAGTATTGATAAGCAAAAACCTGATATTCTTCTCCCCACCCCATTTCTACTGCCTACTCCCTATGCCTCCACCCACCCTTTGATTCTCCTACTCACATTGGGTTTTAATACATGCTACATTGTGATAGGATAGTAGTATCAGGTCTGTTTTATAGCCTGTGGAAATCAAAAGTTGAGAGTTAGAGAGGGTTTGGAGCCTCTTATTATCATCTGGGTAAATGTGAAACTAATTGAAAGAAATCAAATACTGAATACAAAATGATGACATATCTAAATGCAGTTAAATGCAAAAATCATTTTCTTTTTAACCCATCTCTCTCTCTCCCTCTCTCTCCTACTCAGTCTCGCTCTAAAGCCCCATAAGCCTTTTTCCATAAGCAAAAAAGAGTTATCTGTAGCTAAACATGAAAAAAATTACTACTATAAGAATTGAATCAGAATAGTTGACAGATGGATACTCAATTTCCATCAATACTTTTCAGTGAAGTGACTAGTAAGACAAACAAATCTATGATCTTTAGAGATTGAAAAGAAGTGGAGGGATAGGGTCAAAGTGGTGGAGGTGACCAAAAAAATAGATCAACTTTTTGTTTTCTTGTTTTTCAATTTACTTAGAGGGTGTTTGACACCCATTTTAAGGAGAATAGAATTTTTAGAATAGTGATTGATGGGAGAATGTGTGGTGGAAAAGTTATGAAAAGTTTTAGATTTTTGTGTAATATTATTTTATTGGGAGAATGTGTGGTTGAAATGAAGAAAGAGAAAAAAATGAGAATGAGAATGAGATAAGAATGGATGCCAAACAGGGGCTTATATTTTAATTTTTGGTAATAGTTGTTTTTTTAACAAAATATCCTTCACATCATATGTTTTTAAGGGCAATTTCAGACGAAAACCATTTCTGGAGACCATTGTGTTAAACTATTAATCTAAAATCTTTAAGCTACTGGATAGGGCCGTGTGTATATCATTGAAATCTTGTCTTCGATACACTTAATAAAAATGAATGATAGGGATCCGTATGCCAAAACTACTGAATGAGGACGAGTTAATTTAATGAACATTCACCCAACTTTAAACTTGTTACCATTTACTCACTCAACTTAAACGGGTTACTGAACGGTCACTCATCTTTACTTATAGTTACCCATCCACCACTCACTCCACTCCCATCTCTTCAACTTAACAGAAAATTACACGTGGAGTGACGAAATATTACGTGGCAAACAGGTCCGTTAAATTGACCACCTGGAATTAAACCCACGACTTCTCCTTTTAAAATAAAGCTCCATTTTCACGACACATTAAACCCTCCTCCATTTTCCCGACATTCAATCTCACTGGAAGAGAACCCCCAACACCATTCCTCTCAGTTTCTTGAAATTCTCCTTGAAATCAACGTATTGAGCTTGAGAATTCTTCTCTTGTGGGGATAATGTTGGGCATAGGTGATCTACAAGGCCCTCTCATAGAAGATGTATTGTTGGAAGATGAGCAAGAAATACCACAAGGTATTTTTTTCACTATTTTGTTGGAACATGATTTGTTTCCTTATGGGCATAAAGTTTAAAAAATGGATGTTTATCTAATTGTTTCTAAAATGGAGGAGGTAGTCTGGCCGAAGTGTAATTATTTTTCACATTTGAATTGAACCCAACTTGGAATGGCCGAAGTGCAGCCATAGCTTCCATTTGCAGTGTATACAACAATGGTTGCCATGGCTTCAATAAACAATGTTATTTAATGCTTAATATATGTTGAAAACTTTCTTTCTTTGTTTGGGAAATTTTATAATATGAAACAGTTAACTTCACAAATGTCCCAGATAACTTTCTTTCTATGTTGTAATTAGAGTTAACTTCACAAATGTCCCAGTTTTACCTTTTGTTGTAATTACCTTTTATTTTATATCCAAACATTAACCCTAGTCTTTTTTGCATTCTAGTGATGAACAATGAGAGTAAAGACTTGGTGCCACTTGAGTGCCAGTTAAATAACTCGGAAGATGATGTGGACGATGGTGGTTTTCATTATCAGAGAAACGCACAAGAAAGAGTTTTTGTTGGTCAATTTGAAATAGCTGGGGAAGATGACGGCTCGGAATTGGATGATCCATATTATGCATATTTTGAAGAGGAGTTACGTACTGATTATCCAGATTTGGGCTTCATGGAATTAGAATAAGGGTTGCGTGCAAATTAAGACCTTCAATTCACAGCACACATGCATACGAGACTAAACAAATAGGCATTGTACAGCTAAGTTTATTGCTGAGAAGTACATAGAGACTTTCAAGATTGACCCTGATTGGAAGTCAGAACTCATTATTAAGGCTGTGAGAGATGACTTGAAATTAATAATCAATAGAGTTACTGCATGGCGGGTCACGAGTGATGCACAATCTAAACCATTGGTCCTTCCAAATAGATGTAGTTTAGGGTCTGGTTTAAAGAGGTTTGGACGATGGCTGTTGTTTAGTGCAATTTTCTGTTGGGCATAGAATGTGTTCCACATGTCGTTTAACTATCATGGATGAATGTATCTTGAATGAATGGTTATATTCCAGCAGTTTTTGTAGCTGTTTTTGAATGAATGAATGGCTATTTTCCCAATATTTTGTGCCACTGGAATTTAGATTCAGGTACAGTTGGTGGATCTCAGTAATTATTTTAGAATTGACATGTACTCATCAATGTTCAGGGTTCTCTGCCAATCACACTTTGTAGAATCAAAAATTTGTTGTCATCTTATATCTGTATTAAGGTTGAGAAATAGATTTTAATTTATCAATTGTTCATATATTAAATCAAAGGGTACCATGAAACAAACCGAGTTGTACCATGATTCATTCATTCCTGCTTCTTCATCATTTTCATTACCACTTATTCACAGCAAAACCAGGACTGTAATCTCCCTTCATCATTTTCATTACTACTTATTCACAGCAATAACAATGACTGGAATCTCCCTTCACCATTTTGACCTCAGAAAATTCATTAATGTCCATGAAACAGAATTTTTCTCTAGCATTTCATCACACACTTTTTTTGTTAACTCCAAATCACAAAACCCCTTTGCAAATATATCAATCAACGCACACCCAACACAAACATCACCTTCAAAATACCCAGTTTTCAACACAAAACCTGAAATTACCACCCACGTATGATGCTGAGATGGAACAAGCTTGAATCACCTCCAAAAAGAAAAATTCATTCGGGCACTCTACAAATTCCACCATTTCAAAGAATGTCATAATCACCTGTAAATTCAAACCACCGCGCACATAGCACGAAATCATCGGGCTCCACAAAACCAAATCTCTCTTATCTGGGCGATGTCATCGTCCTGTGGTGGTGGAGATGATGCGACCGTCGGGGTCCTTCCAGGAGGCCTTGCGCCGGGAGCCAACCGTTTGTTAATTGGGAATTAAGGGCTTGAATTGGGGATTTCTAGTGAGCGTCGTTCCAATTGGGGGAGAAGCCAACCGTTTGTTAATCGGGACATAAAAGGCTTGAATTAGGGATTTCCAGTGAGCGTCGTTCCAACTGGGGGGAGAAGCGTTATTTTAAAAGGAGAAGTCGTGGGTTTAATTCCAGGTGGTCAATTTAACGGACCCGTTTGCCACGTAATATTCCGTTACTCCACGTGTAATTTTCTGTTAAGTTGAAGAGACGGGAGTGGAGTGAGTGGGGGATGGGTAACTATAAGTAAAGATGAGTGACCGTTTAGTAACCCATTTAAGTTGAGTGAGTAAGTGATAACAAGTTTAAAGTTGGGTAAGTGCTCATTAAATTAACTCGAATGAGGATCCCAAGTAAAGATTTATGCATGTTGCATTTGCAGGTATAATTTTCAGACACCCCAATTTTTTTTTCCAAGAATTAAGATGCTTTGTTTTAGATTTCCCAATTTTTCCGAAACATACATAAAAGGCAAGTCACAAATTCATATACTCGTTTTCACAACAAAGAAGAGAGTTTTTCAAATGAATCATATACCCTGCTTGGAAATGGAAAACAATAAAACTTCCACAGCACAAGCTCAATCGATTAAATCCAATGTAAATAAAAGAAGAAGAAGAAAAAAGCCTCACTTCGGAGTTGTCTCTCTTTGGGTGGACGTTCCACATGATTGGTAGCCTTAACAATCGCCACATCCACATCCTATTTTTAGTAAATAAAACAAAAACCCATTAATTAATAAAACCCAATACTTTCGTATATAGAATCAACAATATATATATATATATATAAAACGGGCACCTTGAAATCGGAATTGACATGGGCAAGGCCGAGTTTAGTTTGATCTTTGAGAGCACCATATGCTTTTCGCCATGTCTCAAGTGTTCCCATTTCCCTTTCGTTCCTCCCCCTCGATTTTCTTCTTCCCTTTCTACGGTTAGTTATACTACAAATTATCAGAAAAAAATCTGAGTATTTAATACTGATTGTTGAGTGGGTTTCGATCGGGCGGAGTGATGATGGTGGCGTGTGATCAAATTTTGGAATAGCTTTTGTTTTGGACTTATGGTCTGTTACTCACATTATTAATATATTTTGAAATAGTTGATTAATGAATGGAGAACGTATGATTGAAAAAAAAAAAAGGAAGAGGTATTGATGTGATGGAAAATATTATTTTATTGAAAAATATGTGGTTGAAAATAAGTAGAAAAATGAGAATTAAAATTTTAACGTGATTCGATGGCTATATATTTATTTCATTCCATAAATTAATGTGTTAAAATATTAGGCCCATGTTTGGTCACATTAAAATTTTTATTATCATTCTTCTACTCAATTTCAACCACACATTTTTCAACAAAATAATATTTTCATTATATCAATAACTTCTCATTTTTTTTTCAACCACACATTCTCCATCAATTTATTATTTCAAAATACATTATTCCAAAATAATGGGGCTCAAACACACCATATCTTTTATTAGGTGAGAGAGAGAAGCTTGGAGATTTACTACTATTTTCATAATCACACCTAACATGTTTGGATTCCATTATTCCCAAAACAAATTTTTAATCATACATTTTTTTTTTTTTACAAAACAAATACAAAATTTTTCCTTATCTTTTAACCCTTGTTTGACCCTATCATAATGAGATTTTTGAAAATAATGTATTTTGAAATAGTAATTTCTAGGACATGCGCGGTTAAAAAATAAAGAAGATTTTTTATTTACATATAATATTATTTTATTGAAAAATGTGTTGTTGAAAACAAAAGGGAAAATGTATTAAAACTTTAATGGGGGTAAAACATTAACCACACTATCTTCAAAAATCACTATTTCAAAAATACATTTTCTTCTAAAATCACATTAAGCCCTTGCTTAGCTCCATTTTAACGAGGTTTTAGAGAAAAATGTATTTTGCAATAATGATTTTTTTAGAGAACATGTGTTTAAACCCCTATTTAACAACTATTATTTTCAAACTATTTTTTCTACATACTTACTTTCAAATATATTAGCACAATAAAACATTTTGCACGTAAATTCAAAAAATTTCATAGTTTTTAATTATACATTCTTCTAAAAATCACTATTCAAAACTCGACTTTCCTCAAATAATGATTGTCAAATAGGGCTAAAAAGGCAAAAAAAAAATGGATTTACATATAATATTATTTTATTAAAATATGTGTGATCGAAAAGAAGAAAGAAAAAAATATATAGGATACTTAGGCTCAGTACTTTAAAAAAGAAAATAAATGGAATATTACACTTAAACCTAATTGTGTATTTAATCTCCATATTAATTACGGTCAAAATTAATCAAAACTAGGTGGAAACTCCTCTCCAATCTAAAAGGGATAATTCTTCATCTTAGAAGATGGTTGTCCCAATACGCAAGGTCAGGTTCTCGGTGGAACTAGTGCGTCAGTGCCAGTTTCTTCTGAGGATCGAAACAAGGGTTCTTCCAGAACTAGCTGGAATTTAAGAATGGTTAATGAATCATATGAGTGGGCTGAGAGAAAAAAAAATTGTGTTTAAGCCCGTGCTTAAAGATTGGTAATCTGTATTTAAAGTTGGACTATTACAAGTTAGGATTCTTCCATGTAATGATTTTGCTGTGGATCATATTGTGGGTACAAAGATTGGGGGTTCAATATTTGATAGATCTTGTACAAGATAGTGTGCAGCACATCTTTTAAGCTATACAAATCCTTAAGCATGCGAGAGTGCAAAGGATTCTACTAGCATCTAAATCTTTGTTTGTAGCGCAGGAATCGGTTATTGTTGTGGTTCTCCAAGCTAAAATGGGGCGGTACCACCATGTCATGGTAGAAAATAGAGAGATATTAGTTATGCCGAAGCTCAAATGACTGCTGCTACTGCTACTGGAGTGACTTGGGTCGAGGCTTGAACTTTCGTTGTTAGAGATATATGTGGTACCTCACTTACCTTGTGTCTGATAATACAAGAATGGGATGACAATTATGCCATCAGTGCCACCTCTTCATGCTTTTATTATGTCATTTTATCTATATATATATATATACACACACACTACATCAATGAGTGTTGACCTCATTTTTTTATATGGATGTGGCCAATAAATCTCGACTTTACTCACGTTCACGTATGCCTTACTTTTGCCAACTTGGACAAAATCTAAGTCACACGTGGCCTTCTTCGGTGGTAGGGAAAGTGGTCGTATACACTTCGACGGTCAAATCAGTTAATGTAAATGTATATTGTGCGTGGGACTTGCTAAAGATATGAGCCACATAGTGTTAAGGGGTCGAATTCGGAAGGGTATGAAGTGAATATATATGAGAGCAAACGTATAACTTTGAGAGTCTAAAGTTTTATTATTTTCAAATGACATGAAGTGTGAGCTTTTATAGTGGAAGGGGTGTGATATTGGCCATCGGATGAATAGACTGATAACCCAAGAATAACTAACTAAGAGGAGGGTGAATTGGTTTCTAAAACTTTTTCGACGCTAAGTCTCAAAACTATTCTAT
>CAIGRO010291465.1:0-14664 GCA_903798355.1 Fraxinus baroniana
TTAACGATCCGAGTGCCACTAAATCGTAGACTAAAACTAATTTATAGAGTATCCAACACAATTATATAAATTATTAAAACACTTATCAAAATTCAAATAATGTAATGAGTTTAATAAATTAACTTGAAATGAGAAATATCTTGAAACATTTGAAATCAAATGAAACAACAATAAATTGACAACGTAATAATTTTATTATCGAGACTTTTGCCACCAAAAGCCATCTCCGTGCCGACCGCCTTGAATAATCAATTATCTAAAAGTAGAGATATAAAGGGGTGATAATTGAGAATAATTCTCAATAAGTGTGCGTGTATGATGAATTCATATATGTATTTCTACGAAAAATTCATAACTTGTATAGGGAGACATGATAATTAGACCGAACTTAGGTGACTCTAAATTCTCGCACGTAGCGCTACTAAACTCCGGCCCATTCTGAATAGAACATACATAATATGGACCAAAACATAAAACATAGCTGTAGAAATATTACATACATAAATATTAGCCATCATAAACATAAAAACAACTTATTAAAATAATAAAAGGGGTGATTGTTAGAGAGAGATTATTGAACCGCTTGTGGGGTTGAGTATTTGCATATGATTGTGTAAGTGTACGACTATATTTAATAGAAAAAGGACAAGAGAAAGAGAAAGGCGGAGAGACAGTGATAGATTTAGAGAGGGAAAGTGTGTAAGTAGTTGGTGAAGGATAGTCTAGTGTTTGGTTTGTCTCCTATTTATAGTGTAAATTCTTGGACCATATGTAGAAAAGTGAAAGGAAATGGCTAGATATTGGCATGATTGATGCATAAATGGTGTATTGTCATGAAAATAGTCAAATCAATACCTTTAATCTTGTGGTCAAATCAATTAGCATGGCTTAAAACTTGTGTAAATAATGCATGTGGTTAAATCAATTACCTTTATTTATGTGGTCAAATAAATTACATTGGCTTGAAATGTGGTGTAAATAATGCTTGTGGTCAATAAATCATCTTTAATCATGACCCATTGGCATATTTACATATGTTTTACGCATGATTTCATCTAATTTCCAAAATAACTCTCCACTTAAGTTCTCAAACTATTGGTCAATAACCAGTAATAACCAGTAAGGTCATTAGACTAGGCCAATAATCAATAAGGTCATTAGACACTAATAATAGCGCACTTAGGTCCTAAATTTAAATCTGACAATTAGTAATAAAAATTTGGGATGCTACAATAGCTCAGCTCCTAGAGTAGAGGATGGATTCCTTCTCCACCCTCCCCCACACCAAAAAGAGAGAGAGAGAGAGAGAGAGAGCTTGAAAGAAAGGAAAAATAAACATGAAATGCTAAGAAAAAAAACGAAGAATAATATTTCTTAAAGGCTGGCAGTATGTGCCAAAAGTTTGGATAATTCACGATTCATGCTAAGTCTTAGAGTTAACATAAAGATCTGTGCTCAAGTATCTGAAATGTGATAATCATTTTTGGCGCAGATGAGGCACAGTCAACTAGCATAAGCGGCAAAGGCCGAGGCCCTATTTGGGGTCTTAGGTTCAAATTGAACCTTACTGCAGATAGTTTACTCCTGCTAGTTAATTTGTATAATCATTGTTTCCACCGTGGATATTTTCTTCTATTTTGTCATTGATACGCAAATGTAAATTATCAATTTTTTTTCTCAAGAAAATATAGTTTTGCATGCTGCTCATTATTTAAATACTTAAATCTTGTAGATAGATTGTAACGACAGTGTAACTAATACATTGTTCATTTATAATGATGGGATCATTTTCTGTCATTCATGTCAAAATAAAATGGTGTCCTCTCAGTATGCGTGCCAATTACTTTTTCGTCCCTTTTCAGATTAATTATGGAAGTTGGCTTATCCTTCATGTTTGCTGTTAAAATCATTATGCATCTCTCTCTGTGCAGGTTTCTCAGATTCTTAAATACTGCAATTCCAGGTGCCTGGCTGTTGTACCTCAAGGTGGAAATACAGGTCTTGTGGGAGGAAGTGTACCTGTTTTTGATGAGGTAATACTATATAGTTTCTCTCTGTAGTAACTCATCGTCTAATCATCGTATATTTAATGTCCTTCTTAGTATTGCATAGCTGGTTTGTTCCTTAAATAAAGCATCTTATGTCAACTCACAACAGAGGACTGTGACTTTGACTCTTGACTGTGAAGCCTAACATTTGGTGCTACGTGTTTGTCATGTTGGATGTTAGTGTATGATTTTTCTGTGACTTGATAGTCTCACCAATCATCGCTTCTGAGAGTAGTTATTTTTTTCTACATTATATGTTATTTAGTTCTGTAATGGACAATTAAAAGTTAAGTTTCAAAATAATAGTTTGGAAAAGTCTAGATTGAATTTCTTAGGTTTCATTTTTACCTTAGGAGATTCAATGGTGTGCAAAAAGCAATTTAATTTAATTAATGGTGTGAAAATTATACATTTTGAAAATAGAACATGAATTAGTGAACTGAAATTTTCTTCTAATACCAAGTAATGAAATTTATAGAATTGATTATTTCGATTTTTCTCCAATTAATCTTTTTAGGCCAACCTTGTGAGATATTCATATAACATTTCAAGTTGAAGCCCTTCGTAGAGACACTTTGTGAATATTATGATATAGGATTCGTCCAGAAGTAGTTGAGCCATTTAATAGAGAAGGTTTAAATATGCTAAATTACCTTCCTTTAAGAATTTATAATCCTTTGGATTTCAGCATCTGTATTTTTTTTTTTGAAGGCTGATTTCAGCTTCTGCTTATTAGTAGCTCAATCAAGTCTTTTGCAAGGGGGCAAGGCTGTTTCAAATTTTTATTTTTATTTTTATTTTCAGAATTTTACTGTTTTAACGTGGTGTTTAAAGAAATGGAAGTTGTAACTATTCACATGTCACACATATTTTCATAGTAATATTTGGTTCATAATCATATGGTAAAAGTTTCTCCTGGTTTACCTTTCACCAAAAGAGATTAAAATAGACATTGCAGGTCATTACATGTTGTGAATTTTTACAAGTCCTTAAAAAGTAGAATTAATTTTTGATTAATTACATCTAAAACGTCAAATAGATTTTCGCAGTCCATTATCTTATTCCATATCCTTTTTTTTTGGTTAAACTGTGCAGGTAATCATCAATGTTGGTTCCATGAATAACATCCTTTCTTTTGACGAGGTAATGTTGACTCTGCTAAGTGATATCTACATTATGCCCTTCCTCTTCTTGCCACTTTGCAGACTCACCAGCTACCATATGTGAAGTAATATTGTGACATTAGATGACTTCATCGATACAGTTGGCTTATCAAACTATTTTTTCTCCTTTCGCTTCTTAAGATATACATTTTTTATAGTCATCTTAGAAATATGTTGCTATTATTCTTGTTATTTTGCTGTTTGCTGTCCATCCCTACTCACTTGTGGAGAAATTGCAGATGAATTTTCTGTATGGCTCATTGTAGTTTGGCTGACCTTTTCTGTTTGTAATGCATCTCGGCCCTTTCATCATTACATTCTGCATTAACAATACAAATCAGTGCAATCTGTTTCTTTTTCAAGAATTAACTTTCATTTAAATCTCAAATACTGTTCGCAACATTATCACCAATAACATGGAACATGAATTTCTGACACAAGTTTACTTTCTTAAGGTTAGCGGTATACTGGTATGTGAAGCAGGATGCATTTTGGAAAACCTGATTTCTTTTCTGGATAACCAAGGGTAAAGTTGCATTATTTTATTATAATTATTTTTTTGATGCCAGCTAACTTGTTTGTTATGGCAATTATCATACTTTCTAATTTGAAACTATATTTTTTGACTTCCAGTCCCCTTTCTTCCTTATTAAAGAGTAAACTAAAACGACATGTGAGTTCCATCTTCTTTCAATTTGCACAAATACGATGCGAACGCTTTTAAGTTTGATGTTATTTATATACTTATGTGCAAGTACGAGAGAGAGGTGGGGGAAAAATGTAGGGAAGAATTTCGATATAATTGTCATGACAAATATGTTGTATAAGAATTCCAAACAAAAATGGAAAGTCTCTTAAATAGAAAAATTTCCTAACATTAAAACAAATAATTATGGCATTGAAGAATAAATCAAATTCTATTTCTTATTTCTGCTTACAATAATTTCTTATTTTTGGCATTTCTCCATTTATATCCTCATAATCTGCATCATAATGTTAGTAGTATCCCGATTTCAATGTGTAACTCTTGAATTAAAAACTGAAAATGTATATGATGGAGACTACGCCTTCTCAATCATCACGTTAGATTAACCCTACTTTAGGGATTGGCTTTGTTGTTTATACAGGGATTTCCCTTTTATTGTCTCGACTATTTATAATTTTATTGATTCAGAGTACAAACCCAGTTCCCTTATCTTTTTGCATGAAGAACTAAATGAGTTTTCTTTTTGACTTTGTCCCTTCTTGGTGGTCCCCCTTGTGTGTGTATGTATTCCAACAGCAATGCGTTTATTGCATTGCTATGTCTGGCTAGTATCTGGTTGTTCGTAATGTCTATTAAACAAGTGAAACTAATGTCCCCATGTAGGAGGGTTCTGGAGGAATGACTTAAAAAACATTTGCTCTGAAATTTTTTTTTTTGTGTACATTAAGAGAGCTGGAGATACTATTTTGAGAGAATGTTGAATGAAAATCAAAGCACTAGTTGAGGAAGAGCAAAGATGTCAAGGTCTTCTATAAAATTAGAACAAGAGAGGTAAAAGAATTCCTAAAGAAATAAAAGTCAGCAAGGGTTTGCTATTCCTATTGAGGTTTGATAGTGTCTTGGAGAAGTTAGATAATCAAAAAAAGACAGATAACATCTCCTTTTAACAAAATAAGAGATATTCAGAGTTGTGTAAGTTATGGTGCAAAGTTAATGAGTCACAGTGGAACTTTAAAACAGGTTGATTGAGAAGCTATTATACTAAACTATAAGTTTTCAAAGCATTAATTTGTTCTATTTTCCTTTTGAAAACAGAATGCAAGTTTGTTTACTCTATTTTTCAAAAAGTTTTGGCATTTTTACACTCTCTTTGATTGAAAAATCAAATATTAAATTTGATTTTTTAGATCTTCGAAGCATTCATGCTATAGTTTTCTAATTACTCTAAGTCCGTGGAGAGAAGAAAAAATAGGTTCATAAGTTGTTTCAGGGTGGTCTAACTTCTTTTTGTATGTATATCTAAGATGCTCTACTTCCCAAACCCTATTGACAAGCTTTCAAGGTTTTGATCTTACTTTTCAAACCATATTATTTTACTTGCGATCGGCTTATGGCTACCCTAATTCTTTAAATAATGCGTTTGCAGATTTTAATATATATCCAAAAATATTTATTTACTTGATGACAAGTTGAAAATAATAAGCATTCTTAAACAAGATAAACAACACTAAAAAGCTGAATTGTGTTCATTTACTTAAACTGTTTCGAAGAACTTCAAATAGAACTATAACAATAGAAATTTGACACGAGATTTGAAGTTTAAGCATGCAAGATGAAATTGTGTGTCATTCTATGAAAGTTCTTCAAGAAGTTGATGTAACATCAGCGACTATATTCTTTTAATCTGCCTATCTTCGCTGCGTACGAACCTTTGAGTGTAAACCTTTTTATAGCCTTCAAGGGGCACTCAAGGGGACTCAGTTCATGAAGATACTACACATATAATATAGCTTGGTTGGATTTATCCTTTTCACATACCCAAATTTCTTCATGTTAACTACCCTCCCTCATGACATTACTCCATCCATCTAGAGTTGAAATTGAATTTATGTATATCTTACCAATATTTGGTTGCCACTATAGAATATGTTTCTGCTGCAGATTTATTATGCCACTGGACTTGGGTGCTAAAGGAAGCTGCCAAATTGGGGGAAATGTTTCAACTAATGCCGGTGGTCTCCGCCTTATCCGATATGGATCACTTCATGGAAGTGTACTCGGTGAGCTTTACTCCTATAACATGCCTTTCGTGTCAAATAATTTATTGAATTTTGTCGTATAAAATTATTCATGTTGGTGTATGTATATGCACATTCCATGGTGGTTATGGACTTTAGATACGGATAACAATTTAGTTATCAGTTATCCTAGATTGGATTTGTCTAATTTTTTTCTTTTTAAACTTAAACTCGATGTTGTGATGTAATTAGGTCACTTATATAGGTTGAATAAATATTAGTTTTATTCCATTCATTCCAGTTTCTGCAGTATGTTTAGTGGTTATGTTTAAAACTTCAACTTCTGCAACTGATTGATTTTTCTTTAGAAAAAGATGGTCATTAGCTGGCATCCATTTAGTTTCATAATTCCTGTGCATCGTCGAAGCTATGAAATTAGAAAATGTTGTTCTTAGAATAGAAAATGTGATTCAAAATTAGGATCTCTGCTCCAATTTTTCCATATGGTGCATGATGTGCAAAAAGTCTACTTGACCACCATCATTGTCAGAGTTTTTATATTTTGGACATGGAGTGCAGCCTCCTTTTAGAGAAGTTTTCTTTATAATACAGGTTTTCTCTCTCTTAGTGGAGTTCGAGGAAGAGCATGCAATCTTAACCATGTCAATTTTTTCTTTGTTTATTATTATTTTTTTGTTATTCTCAACTTACATTTTTTGTTATGGTTACCACTCAACTATATGCAGGTTCTGGATTCTATGGTTACCTCTTGATGGCTGACATGCATTCTCAATTCTTCTTTATCCTTTGAACTGAAGATCATTTTCCAGCTTTGATTTTTCAGGTCTTGAAGCTGTTTTAGCAAATGGTACTGTTCTAGACATGCTTGGCTCCTTGCGCAAAGACAACACTGGATATGACTTGAAGCATTTATTCATCGGTAAGCTAACTCTTAACAGCTTTCCTTTTTTATAATATCGAAATATGTCAACTTTTTCCTTGTCTAAATTATGTTGCACAGGGAGTGAGGGCTCTTTGGGAATCGTGACAAAGGTTTCCATACTTACCCCGCCAAAGTTGTCATCTGTAAATCTAGCTTTTCTTGCTTGTGAAGATTATGCTAGCTGCCAGGTAAGCTTCATTCACTCTGAAACATCATTAATTGTCATTAGATGTGTAAATGTGTATTTGAATCCACTCAGGATGTGACAGTATTAGAGCTGTCCCGTTTCTCATTGATCTATAGTTTGAGATCCCAAGTAGTTTATATTTACGGGACCTTGTCATTCATGTTTGGATGTTTTCATATTGGGGTTGAAGTTTATACCATTGTTAATTATTTGGTTACTGCATTTTACTCTATAATACATATATATTATGTTAATAAATTGCTATCACGTTATTGTAACCATATGAATGCTTATTCTCTTCTATGTAGAAACTTTTATTGGAAGCCAAGAGAAAGCTTGGGGAAATTCTTTCTGCGTTTGAATTTTTGGATGCGAATGCTATGAATTTGGTAAGATTCTGCGTATGATGTAACCATATTCAAAACTCTATTCGCAATCTTCTCAGTTATTGAGTAAAATTACGCAACACCGTTTTCCATTGAAATATTATATAAACGATTATTGATATTAGTATGGTGCAAACTTTGAAAAAGCTTAAGATGCACTGTCATTTTCAAGTGGACTACATTCCACATTGTTGCCAAAAAATAAATTGCCGCATGTCTTCCCCTTAATTCGATGCAACTTCATTCAAGATCAATTGCCGAGTGGTGCAACAGTTGGCTGAGAATTTTTTTCTGGAAGAGTTCGGCCTAAACTAATTAAAAGTGCTTCCCTAAAAATTTCTATGTTACTTGTGTTTTTCCTTCTTTTTTCTTTTTCATTGGAATTGGGGTGGAGTAAATTTCAAGCTTCTTCCTCGTTACTGGCTAAAGAATCTTAGATGAAACTATATATATCTTGGAACAACCACTCATTTGTTTTAGATTGTTGGAGCTCTCAATTGTGAATTCTAGATTGTCCGAAACGGGTCTTAGAATCACTCCATTGGTGACCTTAAGAAACAACAAATATACATTCATTAAGAAGTGTTTCTTTTTAATTCTGGAAGTGCCATGCTGTACTCGAGTGCGAATTCTAGATTGTCTGGTCCATTGTTGACCTTAAAAAAATGATAAATATACATTAATGAAAGATGTGTTTCCTTTTTATGCTGAAAGTGCCATTCTGTACACGAAATTTGTTTAAAAGTTAAATCAACATCATACTAAATAGTTAAAAATAGATTATGAGATGGTTGAATAGCAATTTATTCTAATGTAGAAAATTATTAAGGTCAGAACCAAAGGTATGCATTCAATTGGTGGATTCATGAGCAGAGAGATTTGGTTCATGTGTTGCTGGAGTAAATGGGGGATGATAAAAGAGTTATGCATCAAAATTTCTGGATAAATTCTTGAATATTGGTGCCATTGAATTCATATAATCATGCACAAGTGTAGCGGGGTGCATTGTTGCCTAAAGCCATGTATTTTGAGAGTGAATTCAATTCCATGGGGATAAAGTTTGTGCAATTTACAGTTCCCTTGAAATCTAAGCTATTAGAGAATGAGTCAATGATGTACTATCTCAACCCCAAGGTTTTTATCGTTGGTCAACTGTCAAACCTTCAGTTCGTAAGTCCTAAGATCAACCCCGTTCTCTCCAATCCCTTGGGGCCAATGCGTGCATAAAGTAATGCATATTATTAGACAAACTCCCATTTATTTTGACTTGTCAACTATGCATGATATTGGGAGGCAAGTTAACAATCAGACAACTTGGCCAACACAGAGTGAATTGTAACAGTCACTAATGAAGATAACTGAGTCTCCTAGATACAAAGCTGAAGTACGTGTAGGTTAAATTTTCTTGAAAGTATCCAAGTAGAGAAGTGACACCAATAATACAAATGAAGCAGGTTTTTCCTTTACCATGGTTTTCATGTTTTTGTTGCCTTTGGACACTGCGCTGAGAAGTCAACAGTCAACAATAAAGCATGATGTGACTGATGGTTTATATAGGATTGTGTATGCTATGACAAAAGTTTGGTGACTAATATTGGTATAAATATAGGTGGAATGAAACAATATTTGGTAACTTGTAATGAAATATTTCACTTTTGCTATTGGTAATGCAAGACTAAAGATTAAAGTTTTTCTAATATGACTGCATTTTTAAGTTATTAACATAATGTCGTAGTTTATGCAAAAGTCAAGTGAAGGTAGAGTTTTTGATGCCTCTGATACAACATTCTTAAATTGTTTAGAATTTAGAAATGCATCTTGTGATTAACTAGTGCTAAATCATACATAGATTACTTCACTATACTTGTTGCCATATCTGGACAGGTTCTGAAACACTTAGATGGTCTTCGTGATCCATTATCTTCAGTGCATAACTTCTATGTTCTCATTGAGACCACTGGCAGCATGGAGTCTCATGACAAGTAACCTTCTTCCAACTTGAAAGTAATAATCTTTAAGTCATTTGAATTTGAAATGAATTTCTTGTGAACTTCTTCTAAATTTTATGATCAGAAACTAACAAAATGATAGGAAGGAATTTGTAGAGAAGCTTCTTATACACACTTCATTTTGTGTGAATCATATGTTTATTTCTGTAGTTGTTATGACCTTAAACCATCCCTTAAAAATGATAAATGGTATCTTGTTCGCAAATTTAATTTCCCATGGGACCACATGACAGATTTACATAATACCAGTCACTACAACAGCATATCTTGAATGAAAATGAAAATGAAAAAATGATCTGAAATAATATTCCTCTTATTTTAAGATCTGAATATACTCGAGGCATGTTCATGGTACCACTTATCAGAACAAATCAGCTTTCTTGTGCTTTATTATGGTTGTTGATTTTTCAGTTGTCTAAAATAGCATCCTGAGTTTGTGATGATGACTTGAACCAAATACTTGTACGATTCATCCTACTTTCAAATTGTTTTCTTTAGATGATGGATTGAATTTCTTAACCTCTATTATTTTGAATCTATGTCACTAGAGAGAAGCTTGAAGCCTTCCTTCTTCAGTCTATGGATAGTGGCTTAATAACTGATGGAGTTTTAGCCCAAGATATTAATCAAACATCATCATTTTGGCATATCCGTGAGGTAATCACCATCTATATTTTATGTCTACATTCAGGATCTATCATCCATCACTATTTAAATATTACTTCTAGTTTGGGAATAGATTTGAGATGTGACCCAACGCTTTTATGTACTGTGGCTTCTCCATTTTGTTGTAAAATTCTGCTAAACCTATTTAGTATCAATGATCTAACATTAGGAGGCTCAAAAGATGGAAAATCCATCATTTTCTTCCATCTTTACCCGAGTTATATTTTTTGAACTATTCTCTTCGTACTGGTAGGTCTTAACTACCTCCTCAAGCTGTAAGATTTTATTTTAATTGCGAGGACAGAAAGTGTCACTTGTTTGAAGTTAGATGTAGACCAGATTCTAAAAGCTCTTTCAAACTATTAAATAAGCTCAACCTAATATTGGAACTGTAATAATTAAGTATTGCAAAGAACTTAGTTCATCACGACAAAACTAAGCATGTAGAGATTGATCGTCACCTCATCTAAGAGGAGAAATAATGGAATTGACTATACTCCGACTTGCCTTCGGACTGCATATATTCTTATTTAGGCTCTTCCAAGATCCAATCTTGAAAACTTAATCACCAAGATGGGAATGATTAACATCTATGCCCTGGGAGTGTGGAATTCCAATTCTAAATTCCTTATTTCTAGTGCAATCTTTGTATTCTATATTAGTTTGTTGTTCATTTTGGTATAATAGGTTTTAGGAATTAATTGATTTACTAATTTTAGAACCAAGGTGAGATATTCTTCTGTAAATTCATTGTATTCTTAATTTAATTTCGATAAATAAAAAATAAAGGGTTCTTCTCTTTCTTCACTAACAGTGGCCAGACATGGACCATACATAGGCAACCCAATAGAGGAATATGGAAATCTATTAAGAAAGTAATGTGTTCAAGGAACAGACTTTAGAATGCTTTTGAAGCTTATAAGCAGTTGTATCTCTTTGTTCACGCTCAACTTTATTCTTTTTGTTCAATATTTTTAAATGGTTATTAATTTTATGGTACACGTGCAGTAAACACATATCTTATACCATTAGATTTTCATTTTAAGATCTTACATTGTAATCCTGTTGGGATATCACGAATGAAAATAATATTCTTATTTCACCAACAGCTTCATTCCAATTGTTATTGTATTGAAGAGATGGCTTTACAGTTAATAAGTTGATCTAGAACTAGTTGGGATCCCGTAGATCTAGCATATTTTGTTATGACACACTTGGATACACCCTCATGAAATAGGTAAAGAGGAGTGGATGGTCACTCTATTTCATAGTGTAAAAAAAAAGAAAGAAATAATAATAAATAGAATTAAAAGGAATTATGTATCAAATGTCAAGTGCAAACCCTCAAACTCACTACTGCAAAAACACTAATAATAGAAACTTTATACTGGGAGGTCTTCAAATTTAGTACTAAGACTTGTACCAACTTTGATTTATTGAAGAATAATCAAACTTCTTACATTCCTTCTGATCTCTTTCTTCACAATGATCAACCTTTGTGATTTCAATTTTGATACTATAGGGTGTACCTGAAGCATTGATGAAAGCGGGGGCTGTATATAAATATGACTTGTCTCTGCCTCCTGAAAAAATGTATGAGCTTGTTGAGGAAATGCGCGCACGTCTTGGTAACGAAATAGTCTAACCTTTAACATGATTTTTCTGTATCACCTGCTGCTTTCTTGGCTTAGTGGGAAGATAGTCACTTTTTACTGAACCATACTTCAATAGGTCTCGTTTTATGTGTGCCGTGCGCTGGTCCAAATGAAAAATTAGAGCATGTTTTAGCAAAGTTTAAAATTTTTACTTATTTACTAATAAGATTTAAAATAAATTTTGGTCAAAGTTGGAAATAAGTTACTCGTTTTGATTTCGAAGCATGCCATGACTGTTATGAGATGGCAAAGTTACTTCCTTCTATAATGTCATATTTACTTAATGAAGTGCTCATTTTTGTTTTTACAAGCTCCGAATTGTGATTCTTGAATCTTGAGTATCATATGTGGATAATCTCCAAGCATTCACTTGACCTTCCTTAATCGAAAATCTCTAGGTTCTACAGCGAATGTAGTGGCATATGGTCACCTTGGAGATGGTAACCTACATCTCAATATTTCAGCACCACAATACACTGATAGTGTAATAACTTCATTCCTAGTTCATTTATAATTTTTTCTGTCAACTATGAATTGCATTAAATAAGAACATTATTCCTTACAGATATTATCAAAGATCGAACCCTTTGTCTATGAGTGGACATCTAAGCACCGTGGGAGCATCAGTGCTGAACACGGCCTTGGGTTGATGAAAGCCAACAAAATTCATTACAGCAAGTCTCCTGAATCTGTAAGGCTAACCTCATTGTCTGTTAGTTAATAATGAACATCTCATTTGCAAATTTATGCTTTTCTTGAATAGCAGAACATTTTTGTTAATAATGAAGGTCTCATCTCGCTTTGGATTGATGAAAGCTGATAAAAAAAAAAAATTTCTGCCATTTAATGTAATACTACTAGCCCCAGTTTACTAATAAAATGAAATCTGAAGAGAAATGCCAACTTTCTTTAGTGTATGATAATATCTCTGACTTTGAAGAGAGATGCTGGAAATTTTGATTTGACTACGGGAAAAATTACTTTGGCAAGTTGAAGTAGACTAAGACAGAGAAGCTTCTCTCCTTAAAAAGTTTGTTATATGAGATCATTCTTAAGATAATAGTTTGAGCTGTATCCTTGCAGACGGAACATACCAATTTTGGGTAATTTTTGTTTTCATAATCCACTTGCTTTTTATATTGTTTGTTGGTAGGACATTTTTAGAGTGTATTTTTTCCCTTCAAGTATATTGCTCAATGCACGTGGGCTATGCTCACTCTTAATGCATTTTAGATGTAGTTTACTTACCCATTTTCGATCAGTGCCGTTTTCTTACAATTAAAAATTGTTTTTAAAGAACAATCAAAAGGGAAATCAATGAGTTATTCAATATTTGCAAAGGTGGCTTCAGCTCTTATGAACAATGTTTTCCAAGCTCAAGAATAGGAAGAAGATAATGTTTATTGTTAATGCTTATGCATTATTCTTATTTTGGGTGTGGGGGGTGGGGGGGTTAATAGATAAGAATAACGAGATATTTTGTTCTATGTTTGACCAAACTATGTATAAAAATTTTATTTCGGCATCTGAAAACATTTTTTTTTTGTTTGCAGGTACAATTAATGGCTGCCATCAAGAAGCTAATTGACCCTAACAGGATTCTCAACCCGTATAAAGTTCTTCCACCCTCTGTATTATCCCAAAGTTGAGGTGAGACTCAATCTGGAAATTTTGATTTGACATCTATTTTTAGCTACTTGATAGACTTTTATGAGGATTTCGAATCGAACTGATAAATATGTAAATATCGTCTTAAATCACAAGGAAGAAAGTACAGTTCAACTAATTCTAAAATTGCGAGTGACTGAGATAAGTTAACCCTTTGTTTCCTCACTTCTTTTGTGATCCTCCTTAAAACTTGTGTTGAGCTCAATGCCTTCAATAGTATGGTGGTTCATGCATATATTGAAAAATTGTAGATATAAAAATATTGCCTCAGTGGCATATAACATGTGTTTAGTTGTAACCATTACAAGTGATTGAGATTTTGCAATCATAAGTTCCTTGGTATCCTTCAGAAATTTAAATTCTTCGAGCAGTCTGTTACCTGTGTTTACTATTGCATGTGGGAAAAATGAATATTTTTGGTGTAATCACGTGCTGATAGAGTGTAAATATGGAACCTGTGCTAATCCTTATCAAGATTGTTGTCTTCTTGTCCAATGATGCACGTAAGTCTGATACACAAGATTGGATGCAACAATTGACAAATCTTGTTCAGTTTAATGTACCAACATAACCTAAAGGCTTTCCATATGGCACTTATTTATTTGTTTGGTTCCTTTTGTGCAATAGCAGCATGAAAATGAGTAATCAACCATTTCTGTTGGTCTAAGACTTCTTTCATTTGACAGATTACACAGAAAGAGAAGAATGTTCAAGTGGAAAAGAAGACAATTTGACACTACATTTGTCGAATCTGTAATTGGATCAGAATGTGAATCCAAGCATCCTTTTCTAAGCCTTAAAATATGCATTGTAATGTAGGAAACACTAGCCTGGTAAAGTGCCTATACTCATGGTTCATAAAACTGTACTATTAAATTCTGTACCAAAATATCCAAAGTGATTCACTGCATTTTCTGAATAATTAACAAATCATAACTAGATTCAAATAAATGGAAATACTAAGCATCTATTACTTTTATGTGCAGTAATATTTTTCTATTGTTTAGAGTATATGTTAATTATAACCTTTGTAAGGTCCTTGGGTTTTATTTTTTTCTTCAGTTTTCAACTTCACGAACTCACTAAATACTATCTCAAACTGGCCGGCACATTTCGCCACATGATAAGCTCTGAAAACATAATGTTTCCAATTTCTGGTCTATCCAGTCACCCGAATCATTAACAATTTTTAATGATACATACTGATTTAGAAAC
>CAIGRO010291520.1:0-13751 GCA_903798355.1 Fraxinus baroniana
ACTTAGAACATGTAAGGGCCAATAAATCATGAAAATGCAATTATTAGTGGATGAAAAACGTGATAATTGCACTATTATCAACACTTCAGCGTAACTTAAGGAGGGGTGTCCCAAAATACTAGTGGTTGACCGTACCAAGATGCGTAGTTCTGAATGACCTTACCAATGTCAATAGAGTTACCCATCTAAATTGAATAAGTCAATATAGCATGTTCCGTTGTGACTTTACTAATGTTGTTGCTCGAAATTAGATTTGTTGATATAACGTGACACCAAACTTTACAATTAATACTTAAACTTGGAGCGGGAAAGTTTGTAATATCACTGACCGACTAATTCTATTATGTTCCTTCTTGAGTGAGTGTACGATATAATACGTCGGGGCCAACCCTTGCTTTACTTAACATGGAGTAGTCATCATCAGGAATATCTCGCGTGTGATAGAATTTGTTGATTGAAGTACTATCAAGCTAGATCTATTGACCCTACACAAATACATTGAAGTCAGTGTGTTCCTTAGTATTTACATAAAACTCTTTCACCACATATATCGAGGTTGCTTAGAAAACTTTTCCCATCTAAAATTTTGTATTTCCTCATCCAAAAGTTTCTCGAAACCCCTCTCTGGAATGCAATTCTGGTGTATCACCATTTGTTTATATCTTTCCTTTACCTCATATGTTAAAAACCGTCTCTTATCATATGCAATACTGGATAAGGATGCCACTAGTTTAGACCTCTTCTTAGATGGCATTTCGTAGCTTTCCAAAGCAAAGTCACAATATTTCCATGTTAATCCCAACAACTAAGAGTACCAAGATACACAATTTGAATCTAACCAACAAATTCAAGCTTAATAATATCTAGCATCGTAAAGGAGTTCAACAAAAAACCCAAATTCAAACTTCAATGGCAAATAAATAGAGAAAAATGCTAAAGTTTACCAAAATATCCCGCAAAAATTCACCTAGGCAATTTCCCAAACACATTATAGACACTATACCCACCCATTCACAAAGAAATTCCTAATTCCTCAAATACACACCAACACATAGATAAGACACACCCTACAAACCTCCCATTTAATGAACAACAATGACACCAACAAATATCCAAAATGCTTTCAAGGAAGAGAAAAACTAACCATAAAGAGAACCTTAGATGGAAAAAATGGAAAGTCCCAAGCAAACCTTGTGATAAATGTGCAATTTAGTGAAGCATTCAAGATATGTAGTGTATGTAATGGAGAGAACACAACTTGTTTTGCTAAAAAGTGAAGAATGTGAAATTAGGGCTTAGGCTTTCGGATTTATTATGGTTTTATGATTGAAATTGGGTGTGGTGTGTATGAATTTGTGGGAAAGGGAGGAAATTGATGTTAGGAAGGATGTAGTGGAGGATTTATGGGTGAAAATTAAAAGTTATAAGTGAAGAAGAGGACCAATTTCGAGCGGGGGTGTTGGAGAGGAGTGAAAGTGTTAAAGGAAAAAAAAAATTGCTTTGAAAGGGGGGATTGCGCTACCTTACAACGCCTAATCGGAGCGTCATGACATAGCGCCCAAAACCTAGTGTCGTGGCACCAGAGTTATGTCATTTTATTTTTTTTACCTCCAAAATCCAAGGTATTGATCTTCCAAGCCTCCATTGTATGCTTGATGTCATCCCCGCACTTGAAACTTTTTCCTAAAAAATCAAAAGAGAATTATTATAACCTAATAAAAATGTATGTACCCCTATGTAATTAAATGAAATGGAGCGATAGAACATGGGTTGCCTATTAAGAAGTGCTTCTTTAACATCATTAGCTAGACGTTGATGTGGTTTCAGGTTGATTCTCCAACAGCAATCTCTTCCACATCTCTATCTTCTTCTCCATAATAGTATTTGAGGCGTTGTCTGTTTACCTGATATATGGATCCATCTTTTAAGCTTGCATGAAAAAAGCTTCAAGAGAGAACTGAAGAGAAGAACTCGATCTCCTACCTTGATTTTTCTCCTTAAGATTCTTTTGTCATGTCACATTTTGGTTCACTCCTTATAGATTTTTACATTCTCATATGCTACATTTCAAAAATCCTCTAGTTCATCAAGCTGAAAGAGGCAATTTGGACCTACTATTTGTATATCAAGATTGAGCTTCTTCACATCCCAATAAGCTCTATGCTCCAGTTCCACCGACAAGTGACATATTTTTCTAAACACCAGCCGATAAGGTGACATTCCTATAGATGTTTTGAATGTTGTTTGGTATGCCCATAATGTATCATTTGGTATTTATTATTTTCTCCAATATTTATTGATCTCTTGGTTGGAGATCTTCTCTTTCCCATTTTATTGTGAATGATAGCTAAATGCTAGTTTGTGCCGGATATTGTAATTGGCCAATTGAAAATTGAAACGTTTGTTGAAAAAGTATTTACCTTCATTACTCACAATTGCTTTGGTGTGCCAAACCGAGTGAAGATATCCTTCTTTAAGAGTTTCAGAATTACCTTTGCATCATTTATTGGTATAGCAATGGCTTCAACCGCAACAGTAAGGAAAATGTATAATTAGGTAAAAGATGGTGGGAAAAGACCCATGAAGTCTATTTCCCAAAAATCAAACAACTTAACCTGAAGCATGTTGGTTAATGGGAACTCATGACACCTTGAAATATTCCCAGTATGTTGACAATAGTCACAAGTCTTTACATAAGTGTAGCAATCCTTGAAAAGAGTTGGCCAATAGAATTCGAACTGTAATACCTTAGATGAAGTATATGTAGGATCGAAGTGAGCTCCATAAGGTAAAGAATGACAATGCTCCATAATTGAATGTGTTTCTTCCATAGGAACACACCGCAATATTATCATATCGACGCAATTCTTGAAGAGCAGTGGATCATCACATAAATATGAATTAACATCATGCAAGAATTTCTTCTTTTGATGAGTAGTCAAATCAGGTGTTTCACAAGCTAAATAATTAACAAAATCAGCATACCAAGAAAGTCTAGATGAAACTGCTAATAAGAGTTCATTAGGAAAAGTTTCATAAATTGGAATTTAATCTTTTACCTCTTCATTCTCCAATCGTGAGAGATTATCAGTCACTACATTATTGCTTCCTTTTTATCACAGATATCCACATCAAATTCTTGTTACAATAAGATCTATTGAATTAAATGAGGCTTTGCGTCCTTTTTGGCAAACAAATACCAGATTGCTGCATGATCTATGTATATGATTACTTTAGTGCCAATGAGATAAGGTCTGAACTTGTCACATGCAAAGATTAATGCTAACCTTTCTTTGTTGTGGTGTAATTCAATTGAGTTCCATTCAATGTTTTACTGGTATAGTGAATTGCCCAAAATATCTTTTCCTACCTTTGTCCTAGAACTTCTCTTACCGCATAGTTACTGGCATCACACACAATCTCAAATGGTTGACCCCAATCTGGCACTATCATAACTGGAGTTGTAACCAATTTTTCCTTTATTATTTCAAGGCCTTAAGACAATCTTCATCAAAGACAATTGTTGTTTATTTCTCTAGAAGGCAGCATAGAGGTTTAGCTATTTTTAGAAGTCTTTAACAAACCTCCTGTAGAACCAAGCATGTTCCAAAAAGTTCCGAATTCCTTTGACATTAGTGGGTGGTGGTAGCCTTGCTATTCTATCAATTTTTGCTTTGTCAACTTCCAGTCCTTTTTGCAGAAACATGATGTTCTAGTACGATTCTCTCCTGTACCATGAAGTTACACTTTTCCCAATTAACAACTAAGTTTTTCCCTTCACAGCGTTGTAACACCAAAGAAATATTGTAAAGGCAATTATCAAAAGAAGTAACAAAAATAGAAAAATCATCCATAAATACCTCCATGATTTCCTCTACCATGTCGGTAAAGATAGCCACCATGCATCTTTGAAAAGTGGTAGGTGCATTGCAGAACCCAAATGACATCTTTTGAAAGGCGAAAGTCCTATAGGGACAAGTGAAAATGGTTTTCTTCTAATCTATTAGTGCTATTGCAATCTAATTGTAGAATACCCACCAAGAAAATAGTAATGAAAATAGTTTGCTAACAGATTCAGGTTCTGATCAATGAATGGAAGTGGGAAATAATATTTTCTAGTTGCTTTGTTCAATTTCCTGTAGTCAACGCACACTCTCCATCCTATAATTTTTCTTATAGGAATTAGCTCATAGTTATCATTCTTGACCAAAGTTATCCTAGCTTTCTTTGGCATTGCCTGTATTGGACTGACTCATGCATTATCTGAAATAGAAAATATGATCCCAACCTTTAGTATCTTTAGTACCTTTGCTCTTACCACCTCTTTCAGTACTAGATTCGACCTTTTTTAATGCTCGATAGATGGCTTATAGAATCCATAAAGATCTTATGCATGCAAAATGTAGCATTAATCCCCTTATTATCAACTATAGACCAATCCAATGCTTCAATGTGTTCTGTCAACACCTTGAGTAATTGTTCCTCTTCATCTTTGGTAAGTGATGAAGAAACGATTACTGGAGATGTAGTGTCCCCATCAAGAAATGCATATCGAAGGAGTTCTGGAAGCTGCTTCAACTCGGATTTGGTGTTTTCATTACCTTTGGCTTCTTTTGAACTCACTAGTTGCTAAATATCTTTTCCTTGTAATGGATTATTTTCAATTATTAAGGATTCAAGTGCTAGTATACAATCAACCAAATCCTAACTTCCTGTGTAACCTCCTTCAGTAGTGATGTCTTCCTTTGTTGAACTAAAATAAAAGCTGATTGGTAATAATATCAATAAAAATCGAATAAAACAATCCCTGATAGTGGCACCAAAAACTAGCTACTCGTTTTTTACAACATAAATATACAGTGGTATCAAATTTTGTAATATAACATCAAGGATGTCGAACCCACATGGATATTAATATTAAATGCCTCTGAATACTGTAATTATTTTAGCTTCTATTTTTTCTAGACAATCAGATTTTGGAATCAATGTTTTTTATACTAATCTAAAAATGAATGTGGTGGCAAATCCAACTCAATCAACGCAAGTTATACAGGAAATTTATCAAAGTGTTAGAACTTAGGGAATGATTTCACCACACTATCAACAATATTTCTCAAATTATATAACTACTTTTATCAATTTTTTCAGAGTTTATAAGCAAGAACCCTAAATTAATTTTATCCCCTCTCAAGTGTCAAATAGAATCTATCTTTATATTTTAATTCCAATATCTCTATTCCAAATTAAAATGTAAAAGTTATCAAGATCGTGGTTCTTAAGTGGAACATGCTTCAAAAACTTCATACTTTCTCTCAAAACCTACAAAATCTACGTGTTATTCTTATATCGCGCCTAAATTTTCCTCTCTCGAGTGCTAAAATTTAAATTATCAAATCATTCAATTATTGATCAGGTAATTGAAAGTATTAAATAAGAATTAACACAGATAAACTCATGGAAAACTAAAAGAAGCAACTATATTAAAATCAAAACATGTCTCAAGTTAGGTTACATCAAATCCTAGTTATAGAATTTTAGTTCATGAATAAGAGAAAAGACGCAATCCAATCTATATTAAGAACATGGAGAAGAAAATAATGAGAAACACTGATTTGGCACTTGAATTCTCTTTCTTGATGTTGTCTTTCTTCCTATAGATCAATCATTTGTTTTTGCCTCTTGCGTCGTGGAAACTCCCTCCTCAAAGTGGTCTCTATGGTTATATTTAGGGCTGGACAAAACTTTCGAATCAAAGCGAGTGGTTCTTCATAAGTTAAATAACCGAACGGGTATCTGAATTGAGAACCGATGAGTTTGTGTCAGTTCTCGGCTCTAGACCAAGAACCAAATCTAAATAATTTCTTAAATTTTTATATTGAATTAATTAAATTATTTTAATTTTTCTATACAAATTAGCAAATTAATTAAACAAACCTGTCACATTAATTTTTTGTTAGCCCAACATTTGGGCCTTTTCCTACTTCTTTCAATTCCAATTTTATTTGGTAAGCAGTACGCCCACTCCCGTATAAATTCAAATCATTTGATAGTTTTAAAACCTACATCCCCATTCCCAAATCAATTTTGAAGCTCTTTCATTTCATCGGCGGTGGTAGCTACTGCTCCTTATTTGATAGGTTGTTATTTATATGTTTTTAAATTGAGCCACGTTAATATGCAAAAGTTACGAATGAGCATGTCATTGGTTGTCTTTATGAAGTGTTGTTGGCTTGCTGTAAATGTTAAAAAATTTAATTAGGGTACGAAACCGAATAGAATTTTGTGAATTTGCCTCTTTTCCTTGGTAAATTTTGTGATATTATATGGTATGAGATGCTAGAGAGCTTTGAATGTGTAGCTCTCATTCTATACTTATAGGTGGTGAAATTAGGTCAAGAAATGTTCCAAAATTGTTTTCCAAAAGAGTTGCATTAAAATAAGGAAACTGACTTCCGTTTGGCCAAAATTGCCCATGCATATGCATGGAAGGCCATTGGCCTTGTGTTTTGAATTTGGGGACCTTGCACACACAAAACCTTCAGGCCATTGCTTGTGCATGGTATAAATTTTGGTGCCAAATTCATAATTTGGTCCCGAACTTTTTGTGGATGTGCACTTTGATCCTTTTTCATTCTTTTTTTAGTTCTTAGCCCTCCATTTGCATCTAATCGACTCCTAGCATCATCCAATCATCGATATATAAAGAAGCCTGAACTCATAATGCTTATAATATGAAGAGTATCAGTACATTGGTGCAATGACGGTCCATTATTTTTTTCACCATGTGGTAGAAAAATAAATTGTTGCTTTCAAGAAAAAAAAATTTCATTTATTGAAAATACATTTTAACAAGAGCTTCCTATGTAATTGATTCTTTGATAATGTTACAAAATTACACCACTATCAATATTAGAAAACTCATCCTCGTTACACGCTAGCAAACTATCTTTCAAATATTAATCTCTTATTTGATTATACATTAAAGAAATAATTCGTGCTTTTATGCAAACTCATCTTCGAAAGATTATGCCCCTGTCTGGGCTCCATTTTTCCAAATTATATTGTGGGGAATAGTAATTTTTTTGAGAACATGTAGTTAAAAAGAGGATTTTTTTTTAGGTTTACGTGTAATAGTATTTTATTGGAGAATGTGTAGTTGATAAGAAGAGAGAGAAAATGAATTTTAATTTAATGGAGGCCAAAAGGAAGTTATAACTCTATTTATTAGAAAGGGGCCTGGATTTTCTTCTCGTAGTGTGATAACAAGTAATTCATTCATAGGAGATCCCTAGACACATAGGATTATCTTTAAACATCAAAATGTCGAAACTTACAAAGTCTGACTTATGAAGACTACTTTCTTAACTAGTAGGCATAGCATGTCCATATATTCGTTGAAGGAAGGGTCAAAGCGATACACATATTTAAAACCCTGGCAAATAGTGCACATTAGGATAATGGATGGAGATATAGCCTTTTGTGACCGCAATTTTTTAAAGTTCAATTTTCATAATTTATTTCTAATAATATATTTTATGAGATCCACAACTACACAAGCCATCAACTCTTTTCAAAATCCATTAGAAACCTAAGTTCTATGAAAATCTTAAGGGAACAAATCTTATCAACATAACACAGTCTATCCCTCCACGCTTGACTGCTATATATTTTTTAGGACCATACGATCAAGTTCAATCCCTTGATTTGAAACCACTTTGTTTCGACTTTATGGGGACTCATCCATTTACTTTATGCTCAACCTCTTGAACATAGAGTATAATCGTATGTTAATACTTAATAATATATTTCAGAGAACTTGACCCTACAATCATATGTCGTGCATCCACCACTTCATCAAAGTAATAAGACCATGATGGTTTGATGAAAAGGTAATGCAATGGGATTGAGACGCAGGTTTTTGCTGAACAAAAGTACAAGAGAATTGTACATTGAGAAAATAAGAAAACAATGAGATTGACAAAATGATAACTAGATGTATTGTTGTTGGGTGTGCGACCAAAGTTCCACATGGCTAGAAGTGGGGAGGATCATGAGTTTATAAGTATAGATAATTTCTCTATTGGTTTGAGGCCTTTTGGGTTAAAGTCCAAAAAAGCAAATCCATGAGAGCTAGGCCCAAAGTGGACAATATCATACCAATGTGGAGATATGTGGTGTTCATAGTCCTTACAAATGGTATCAGAGCCAAGCCCAGACTTAGCCATATGGATGAATTCCTCGGAGTGTCGAACAAAGTTGGTGAGCCTCGATTTGCTCACGATGGGATCCGTGGATGAGCTCTATTGGATATGTGGTGTGCTTCGAATACTTCATGGATGTGTCCTGACCCCAACACGGTGAAGAGGAGTTGACCTGGATAGAGCAAGCTCTCGAGTCAGGTAGTACTCTTTGGATGCTTCATGGACGTGTCCTGACCCCAACACGGTGAAAAGAAGAGTGGAGAATCGTGGTTGGTAGAGAGTGGGCTGATGAATGATTGTTTGAGGGGAGGCTTGGTGGTCCTTTGTTCGAGAGGAGTATTGTTAGGTATGCGACCAAAGTCCTACATTGGCTAGAAGTGGGGAGGATCATGAGTTTATAAGTATGGACAATTTCTCCATTGATATGAACCTTTTGGGGGTAAAGCCCAAAAAATAAATACATGAGGGTTTATGTCCAAAGTGATAATATCATACCAATGTAGATATATATGTTGTCCATAGTCCTTACAATTGTAATATAAAATTCATGAATGCAAGTACTTTTAAAAGTAGTGTATTTCCCTTTTATCTATTTTCCAGATTATTTTTTTATGAATGTTTAATTTTGTCATTCTATTGTGAAGAAAATTAATATAGATTGTAATATATTTTATTATGCTTTTAAATAACTACTTATCAATAAAAATGTTTTTACCTTACGTTTGTTTTACTATATAATAAATAATAGATACAATATTAAATACCGTATTACAAAAACTCCACGTGCATCGCATGTACCAAAACTAATGTGTGTGTGCCACTTAAGGGCATAAGTTTCAAGGATCTAGGCTTTTTCACATATCATATTTTTAAAAGACAATAAGGGAATATAATGGGAACTGGGAAGGCTGGGGAGGAAGAAGACTTGCTTTATTGGAGAGGAGGGCTGTCACGACTCGTCCTGAATCACCCTAATGGACCCGACACGGGTCTGCGCCGATGGTAGATACCAGCTAAGTGTCGGACCCACCACCAAGACAACATTGACCTGCTTTGACTGTTACATATTTTTATGAAAATTTTGACAAATTTCTCCTTGTAATATGGACTAAAACAACTTGAAATATAATCAATTACCTCAAACTTGTACATATAACTTAAAACATGATACACAGCCCCTTAAACTCAAACTAATCCAAATACAATACTGGTAAATCAACCTTTACTATCATTTACAATAAAAAGTCCACAAATGTACTTAATACCTAATATGCAGCGAGCCCAAGATATGAATACACAAATTAATGTCTTTGTTAACACATGCGTGTATCCAAAAAAAATATATATGAGCTAAAAAGACTAACAAAATGAGTCATACAACTAATGACAATGTGTGGCTCAACTCGAGATGGATCAACAGTCTGTAATGCTTCTTAACTAAGCTAATATCTGATAAGGAAAAGTATGACAAAATATATGAGCTTGTAACTAAGTGAGTGGATAGTTCATAAATACATATACTTTTTCCATTTATACATATTTACTGAAAAATCTAATTTATTTTCTTACAGCTTTAAGAGATTCTAAATTCTAATCATTTCTTTTAGAACTGAAACATGCAAAAATCATAAAATTCTCACTCTTTACTCTGAATAACCAAATGTAAAATGTCTAGTATAGCTAATATGGTATTAACAAAAATCTGTGAAAAGCTGTCATTTTTGTAACTTAAAATCGTATTTCTGTATTTGAATAAGTTGGATTCTATAATCTGAAATCAATAAGCTGAGCTGAAAGCAAATCATCCACTATATGTTGGATAATCACATCAAAACTTACCCCATGTAATCATCTGCTGATGATATATAAGCTATAAAGTCGTGTGCACATAAACTGTCTAATCAACACTTTTGTACTCGGTTGTAGCCTTTCGGTGCACAAAGTGGAAATAATATAATCATCCTTATACATGACTGTAGCCCCTCAGTGCATAATAGGTACCCTTACACACGGCTGTAGCCCCTTAGTGGATAAGAGTTATCTTTATACACGGCTGTAGCCCCTCAGTGCACTAAAGTAAGATAACTACATTTGATAATTTCTGATGGTTTCAAAACAATCATGCTCATTTACTAATTTCTCGAAAATAAGACATTTCATATAACTAATATGTTTTTCTAAAAATTGGAAATCATTTAAACATTCATATTAAGTAAACACGATTATAAGTTTATAAGTTAAAAATCCTATTTTTGGAAAAGTAAGTTCTCCACTTACAGATATAGGCTGGACTAACGGGGTTGGTATGCTGTTCTCACGTCCAAATCCCCTCCTGAAATGATCACACACAAACTACTTCAATTCCATCCATATTAAGTTACAAGGGAGTTCTTAATAATGACCCATACTCAACATCAAAATGATATATATATCCCTCAACAAGCAATAAGCTAATACTTAATATTTCCATCTCAATTGACCAACTTAAAGTTAAATTCACTTAATTTTTGAATCACTCTACTTTCCTATCTCGTTAATACTAACTTTTCCCGGCTGCCCCGACGAGATTCAACAAGATTTTCATGTCAATAATCATCCACATTCGTCATTTCAAATTTCATTTAACTAAATACATAAATCTTATCAAAAACCATTTCTTATATTCTCAATATTCTTCCAAACTAAGAACTCAAGCACAAGATAAGTTATTTTCAACCATTCTAACTTAATATCATGTAACAATGACAAAGAAAAATAACACAAATGCTAATTTTTCCCAAATTTTCGGATTAAGCCACATATATCAAAACCCTAATATCCAAATATCATTTCTTCCAATCCACTAGAATAAATAGCTCAAAATGCTCAAATAGACAACTCCTTTATCATAATTTTTCAAGTATAAGCTATAAACTAAAAACCCTAAAATTTTACCACAAAATCCAACCAAAATATATTTCGAATTTACCTCAAAATAGAAGAAGAAAGTTAGAACCTACACTCTAATCTAGTTGGTGCCTTCCTTCCTTTTTCCTCTTTCTTTTCCTCTCTTTTTTTCCTTTTTTTTTTCTTCCTCTTCTCGATCTCTGCCTTCTCTGTGTGTTTGTGTGTGAAATGGATGGAAAGCCCAAAGTGGGTTTAAATTTCAAAGTTAGTGGAGTATTTGCAAAAGAGGTCCTTCGTCCACCAAACAAAATAACACTAAGCCCCTGTTTGATACCCATTTTTAATCTCATTCTCATTCTCATTTTTCTACAATACTCATTTTTAACCACACATTCTCCAAATAAAATAATATTACACATAAACCCAAAAATCCTTCTTACTTTTTAACCACACATTCTTTACATCAATGACTATTCAAAAACTCATTCTTCAAAAGAATGGGTGTCAAACACCCACTTAAAATTTGAGCAATATTTTTGCAAACAAACTCATTCTTCAAAAGAATGGGTGGCAACACCCACTAAGTTTTTTACTTCAAAAACAATTAAGTAAATCCCTGACTCCCAATTTAATCCAACTTAAACCCTCAATTATTGTCAATTACCAAAATAAACCCCCTCTAAAATAATTTGCTTCATTAAGTCCTATTTGACTATGACTTTGACGATTCAACTTATGACTTTTGACTAGATAGAATGGGTCGTAACACCCATTACATTATTTAATTGATTGGCCACAAATTAGATAATTAATTACTTGCTACGGTGTTGGGAGACTCACAGTAAATTTAGAATGCGGTAAAATTAACATATGCTCAATGTGTGTTAGAAATAATATTTATCACGTGTACAATCATATAGATAATCTAAATTTTAATTCATTCTAATCATTCGAATTCAATCTAGGAATATATTTGGGTCATGGCTAGAATAGATTTAATTTATCTTGGAAAAAAGAATTAATTGTCAAGAATATATGAAGGGAACTAGATTACAAATCAAGAATTGAAATACATAGCAATAGATGGATTCGAGATCCAATACAATAGTCCATAAGTTGATAAAAATCACATTTTTACAGCTTTCTTAGATTAATTAAATATAAAATCAAATCAAACTCTCTTTTGTTTATATAATTTGAATTCCATAAAAAGTTAGTGAATTTAAATTGATTTTATTCCATGTAGGACAATGATCTCAACTTGTCAATTCTATTACTGTCAACGATCATGTAAGCTTACGGATTTCGCACTAACAATTGTTTTAGATGGACATAAATGTCGCAGTTATACATCTTGTAGGGTCATGCAGAATNGAGATATGGATAATACCGATTTACCACATAACATGCGGTGCCACAATTGCTAGGGACGAACCCATTGGTAAAGGATATGTGGATGTTGATTTTGTTGAGCATGCTTTCAACGTAGTAGAAGGTGTACAATTTAGCAAGACGTCTTCTTTAAAAGCATTTGTGTTTGATTCTCCTTTGGGGTGTATTAGAGTCCATTTTGATGAAATTTAAAATCATTATTATTTTTTGAAAATTTGAGGTAATTCCGCAGAGTAGTGCTAGGATTCTTTGGAAAAGGTGTAGTATTTTGTGTTGGTTGGAGAAATCAATTTTGGTTATTGATGAAAATTCGGTTCATTCCTTGAAGACATACTTTCTTCTCCAAGTGGAGAATATTTTGGAGTTGTTCATTATAGTGGAATTCATGTCAAGGTGGAGAAGAATTTGGGTATGATCCAAATTCTTTGTGAAGTAATTAAAGAATTCTAATTGAAGTGCACGTCAAAAAGAATTCAGTTGGAATGATATTGAAGTCTTATGTCAAGTTGAAGTTTTATTTTTGAAACCCATTGGGAGTTAGAATTTGTTTTGGATCGATTTTTTGGTATCCTACTTCATCAACAACTCTATTAGGAGGGTTTGGATATCCTCTACACGTTCCCTTTAAATATTATGTTCTTCTATACAATTTGATAAGTGTGAGAAAAGAGATTACCAAAATTTTAAGATCAATTGTATATTTCTCTATTATTATTGGTGCAATAAAATCTCCTAATTTATCTACCATATTTTTTTGTCTTCTTTTATTCTTTTATTTGTGATCATATACTTCATATTTTGCATATAACTTCAACATCTCAATCCGGTAGTTGGTTTCACAACAAGTGGTATCAGAGCGATCTGATATTTTGTTTGTTTCACAACAATTAACAACATCCTTCTCGATGGAAACATAAGGCCTAAAGTTGCCAATTTTCAGTTTATCCAAGAGTTTAGACACTGTTGATAGGAATGCAAAATACACATTTTACATCTTTATTTAATGCCCGCATATGACTATTTTATGCCTAAATATACTTAGTATTCTCATATTTTGACTTATGTGGCAATTCTATGGATATTGTGTAATTTGGAAGAAATATGTGAAAATGGACCAAAATGGAAGATAGTGATAGTTCAGGGACTAAAGTACAAATATTCTAAACTTGTTTCTAACCTTGGGATGAAGATTCGAGAGTGTTAGAGGTTAATTAAATGAAGAAAGGAGTCAAAGGAATGAAATATAGCCAAGACATTATCACATATCAACTT
>CAIGRO010291551.1:0-19408 GCA_903798355.1 Fraxinus baroniana
ACTTGGGCCAAAGAAGAATATTGGATCAAGAGTAATCTAAAATAGATATTGGGTGTAAAATTCGACCGAATAAAGAAATATTGAATTTTTTTAAGATTAAAAATTGTTTTGAATTCTTATATTAACTGTTTTGTTAGACAAGTCGACGACCGTTAAATAAATTCTAAAATTTGACGGAAACATCGTACGACACAACTTAAGTTATAAAATTTACATTTTAAAATTCGGATCGCTACATTATTATTGTTTTAATTATTTAAAGTACGAGTTAAATGCATTCGCGTTGCTAATATTCGATTTGGTACAATTAGATCGTCTAGTTGTAATTTACTTACAAATCTGGTCATTTATCTTCATTTTGGTGCAATCAAGTCACCTAACTACGACTTGTTTGTAGATCTGATCGCTTTGTGTTTTACCGTCAGTTTAATTACCAAATTATGCTAATTTCGACATTAAAAATAATGAATGATTGACATGTAAAGATGCTATCTTAATTTAAATAAATTTAAAATAAGTATTTTCAAGATGGATCATGTGTATTGTTGACATGGACACAAATGATAATCTCGTTAATATGTTACATTAGTTAGATAGACAAACCAATTAATAGAATAACTAGATTAGTAAGTCAGTCGAAATTGTGTGACTAGATTTGTAAGAAAATTAAAGTTGAACAATCTAATTATATAAAATTAAGGATGAGTGATTTAGATATATCTCCGCTCAAAGTTAGGTAAATCATTTTAAGGTACGAATTAAGCTGCCTGTACATGTATTTTTGTCAGTGATTTTTCAGAGATGATGAGGCATTGAATTGAATTAGCTGATTTGAAATTGTTTTTTATTCACTTGTCGATGAAAATCTATCAAAATGTCGATAAAAATTCTCGGCAATGTAGCGTAACTCATTAAAGTATACTAATTATTATTCATTTCATTTATAAAGATAAACTAATAGTAGAAAGACGTGTTTATTTTGGTGCTTAGTCTCGCATCTTTTGCACCTTGGCCGTAATAGATGATCAAAATAGGATTAAATGGTTTACTTTTAGGGGAAATTGCAGCTGCGGTTCCAAACCTTACACTTTTTACAGACTTTACCTCAACCTTCACTTTGTGCCAATCACAATTCCAAACCTTTCAAATATTCTCACCGTAAGGACAAAATGACAGAAATTGTTAGTCAATCCGTTATCTGACATAATTTTGACTAATTTCTAAATGGTAAAAGGGTAATTTTAAAATTTTCATATTAAATAATTAAAATATATTAAATTAAAAAACCAAAAAGAACATAATTTGAAAAGAGATTGCTTCTTCTTCCACCCCACACCCCACCGCTTCACGAGTTTCTGTGGCAAAATCAGATCGATGGAGGACAAATTGGGGATGACCCATGGCTGGGCTAGGTGCGCCAATTAAGGCGAACCTGCCAGTTAGGTAAGCTCCTGCCAGTGGTAAGCTCTTGCCAGTTAGGTAGCCGGACGACGATATATCGACGTTTGGCCGAATTTCATGCAGCAAAGTTTGGAGCTCGATTCTACAATGGTAGTGCAAGATTTCAATGGGGATGTACAAATGTATCGCAACGATGAACCCACTCAATCTTCTTCAGTTTCTTCACACCATGAACAGATTGTCGATACGGGTGGCGTGGGTAGACTTTGGTGTCGGGGTAGGAAGAAGAAGAAGAAGAAGCAATAATTTTTCAAATTATTTTCTTTTTGGTTTTTTAGGGCATGTTTGGTCGTGCTTAAAATTCAATTAAAATTGAAAATATAGTCGTTATTAGGTCTCACTCGTCTAATAAAAGTCAACAATAACGACTCATTTTTCAACTTTAATCCGATTTTAATCTCTACAGAACACACCCTTAATTTAGGGCCCATTTGATTCTCATTATTGTCTTATGAGAATGAAAAATATAGCCGTTATTGAATTTCACATAAAAGATATAAATTCAAAATTAATGACTTAATGTTATTAATAACAGTTATATTTTTCATTTTATGGATGAAAAATGAGAAACAAACGGGGGCTTAATATATTTTAATTATTTAATATGAGAAATTTAAAATTACCATTTTGCCTTTTAAAAATTAGTAAAAATTAAGTCAGATAACGGATTGACTAACAATTTTTGTCATTTGTCCTTACGGTGAGAACATTTGAAAGGTTTGAAACAGTGTGTGGCACAAAGTGAAGGTTGAAGTAAAGTTTGCAAAAAGTGAAAAGTTTAGGACCGCAGCTGCAATTTTTCCTTTCTTTTATATCCCGTGGAACGTCTTCCTCTCTGTTTGGTGGAGATTAAAATTAAAATTTTAATAAATTTTGATAAAAATTGATAAAATGTGATATTAAAAAGTTATGAATTCCAAAATATATATAATTAAAATTAATTGTCACTTTAATTTAGATTAAATTTGAATTTGAATTTTACAGGGACTAAAAAAGAAAGAGCAAAAAGTTAATTTTTTTTAGACGCAATAAAAATCAATAGAAAAATCTTTCTCCTGCGAGATTTCAAAGCTTGACATTAGCCAAACGGGATAATGGCCACAAACGAATCTTCACAGTCCCGGAAAAAGCCTTCAAACCCACAGAATAATTGCACAAGGCGGTGAAATACATCAAACGATCTTCGTGTCATATACAATTTTGCACCAAGAAAATACCCATGACTGCCACTCCCCTTCTGTCTGCTGCGTCAAACGCCCTCTTCCCTTACAATTCTACAAAAAAATCAGCATCATTTCTCTCTTATCATCCATCTAAAGTTAGTTCCGCAATCTTTTATAACCCGCTTATCAATGATAATAATGCAAAAGTTGAAAGCAGCAGCATTGTGTATGAAAACCAGGATTATGCTGCGAAACGTTCACGCTTTCCACAATCTGGTTCAGCCATCAAAGCACCCACTGCTCCGTGGATGAAGGGTCCTCTTCTCGTTGAACCCAATCGAATTATGAAACTTACCAAGTCAAGACCTAGAAAAGATTCCACCTTAGATAAAATTGAAGAACAACCTGATAAGTCTTTGGCTGGTAAAGTGAGTGGTGGAAGAGGGAAAAAGGCCATGAAGAAAATCTTTCAAGGCATTGAGAAACTCCAAGAAACTGAAAATTTGGAGGAAACTCAGAAGGTCCCGGAAAATGTTAAATTCAGATTTGCACCAGGAGACTTGTGGGGTAATGCAGACTTAGAGAATGTTGTAGAACTTGAGGAAGATTCAGAGGTGGGCCCAAAAAGTTTTGAAATTACTGAATTAGATATTCCATTCGGGGAGGTTGAAAATGAAGGGAAATTGAAGAAAATGCCATGGGAGAGAGATGAGAAAATGGTGATTAGGAGGGTAAAAAAGGAGAAGCAGGTTACCACTGCAGAGTTGGTTCTTGATGGAGTATTGCTTAAGAGGTTGAGGGGTCAGGCTGCAATAATGAGAAAATGGGTGAAGGTTAAGAAAGCTGGGGTGACCCAAGCTGTTGTTGATCAAATTCGTCTTATTTGGAAGAACAATGAGCTTGCCTTAATCAAATTTGATCTGCCCTTGTGCCGAAATATGGAGAGAGCGCGAGAGATCATTGAGGTTTATGTTTGTTTACCTTTCCTTTATCTATATATACCAGTCTATGCTTCTGAAATCTTCATTGCTTGACATAAGTTGATTGCTCCATTTGCTTGAGAGCAAAAGTATAAAATTAAAACAAATGACCACAGATGTATATTATTCTTTTTATCTTAAACTTTATCTACTAAGTCAAAACAGCAACTGTACATATGGCCTTGAAGAGTTATGAAGTTATAATTCGTTCACATACAATTTATGCTGATTCTAGTTCTCAATTCTTATTCCATATGAATTGTAGACACTCTTCTAACCTTGTCAGTGATCAATTTTTAACATGATTGTTACTTTGTTCTTCCTACTGTAACATCCCAATCCATTTGGAAAGAAGTCCTTTCCAAAAATGTATCAATTTTTCAGCAATCCTCTTATCTTTAGAACATCTAGCGAGTGTAAAAATAATTTTAATCGTGTCCAAATATGTTTTCCCTTAGTTGCCGTTATCTTTGTTATTTCCTTTCATCTTATTTTAACATCCTTGTTCTTGCCTTTTTTTTAGTTGCTTCCCTGATACTGTAGTATTCTTCTAAGCAGATGAAGACTGGTGGACTTGTTGTGTGGAATAAGGAAGATTTTCTTGCTGTATATAGAGTTTGCAACTATCTGCCGGGCTCAAGAAATTATTCAAATATTATTCACAAATCAGTTAGTGATCAAGAAAATCTATCCTCAAATATGAGTTACCAAAATACCTGTCATTTCTCTCGAATAACATCAAGTGGAAGTAGTCAATACAAAATAAATGATGGGATAGAAGGTGAATGGGAAAACTTACATATCAATGTATCACTGTATGAAAGAGAAGCAGATAGATTATTGGATGGATTAGGACCACGCTTTGTTGATTGGTGGATGCCAAAGCCTTTGCCGGTGGATGCTGACTTGCTCCCAGAAGTTACTCCTGGATTCAAGACACCATTTAGGCTTTGTCCACCTCGCATGAGATCAAAACTGACAGATGCTGAACTTACATATTTGAGGAAACTTACTCACCCTTTACCAACTCATTTTGTCCTTGGTATTTTCCTTTCCTTTGTCACTGCACTATATCAATCTCAACTGAACTATTAGAATTATCTATTCTTATATACGCACACTGAGTTTCAAGAGAGATTGTACCTATTTGCAACTTTTTAATGTGGTCAATATCTTATTCTGGATATCATATCACACTTTCTAATTTTACCAATCTTTATTCTCATGCATCTGCATGTTCTTCCTCATCTATATATGCCACTGATATAATAATGGTAACATCTTTAGTCCATTTAAAATGAGTGCATCTTTGAACGTCAAATTGAATTTGGTTCTGATGCTCATCTCCTTCATTTTCAGTTACATTTAAATAAAGAAGCTCACTGTGAAGCCCAGGGGTCCCCATAAGATTGGTTCCTTACCAGCTTCTCATCATTGTACTGGTTGAATATTCTCTCTTCTCCCTACCAGAGGAATAATAATAATAATTGGAAACCCTAATTGAAGCCAGTTGGGACTAGAGCAGTTTCCTATTTCAGTATATACGAACCTTTCAACGTTCTAAATGTGCAAGTTGCTCTCAACCGCATTGTACACTATCTTTTAGAAATGGATAAATTACGAAGTGGCACTGAATTTAGTGGAAACAATGTGTGCATTGAATTTGGAATTACTGAAGATATCTAATTCTAGGAGTGATAATCTCGGATGGCCTGTATCTTGTCAAGACTCACCACATGTTTATGTGTAACAGTGTTAAGTAAATTATGCAAAATCAATTTGGTTATACTTTTGATTCAGTCGGTATTTTTGAGGAAAAAGGGTGGGGTTTTTAGTTTGTTGCAAATTTATATCTTGAATCTTGAAGCGTGAACAACTTATTTGATAGTTTCTTTATATTGCTGTCCAACACATTTAGTCAATGCACAGTAGGATGCATATTTGGTACACTCTGTTTGGGCGTGGTTATGCTTACTGTTCTGACTTAGTCTTGTTTTGGATTCCTGAAGGAAGAAATAGGAAACTGCAAGGACTGGCGGCAGCCATTCTGAAATTGTGGGAGAAGTGTCACATTGTAAAGATTGCTCTGAAGTGGGGAATTCTCAACACAGACAACGAGGAAATGGCATATGAACTTAAGGCAAGTGTGATAAAATGTATTCATCAGTTTTACTTTTTGATTTTGAACATCTGATATTCTGAACTGTTGCTTGCGTATGAGCCCCATGGAGCACGTTGGTCATGGTTGAGCAACCTCGATTGTGTGAAAACCTACTAACTAGGTCAAGTATGAAATAATACAGCATTGTTCACGTCATATAATCTGCTTGTTTCTATAATATTGCTTCTGCTATTGTCTAGTACTTTATCACCTCTTTAAGGGGATACAATATACATAAAGAACCTCTTTTCTTTTTCTTTATTATTACATGCAATCACATATGCTTTTTAGTTTTGATTGGAGCCAATACTTGAGTTTATATTGTTGGATAACATTACATTAGGCTGTAACACACGTCAGCAGCTTGAGATTGCTTCTTGCTTCTGTTGTCTAAAGTTCATACAGTATCAGCCGAAGAGTTGAAATAAGACAAAGCTCAAACACATTTTTGAGTAACTTTCTAGACTTGTTAGCTTCTTAAAAACTTCTTCAAGTAGGATTCTCTGAAAAAAAGAACCAAACTCCAGCATCTTTAAGGTTTTGTTATAATATTGTGCTGAGGTTGAATAGCTAAAACTCAGTTTAAGCTGGCTCATTTGCAACCCTGAAGGTCAAAAGTCAATCTAGTTTTTAACCAAAAAGAATGTTTTTGATTATTTTTTGTAGAAATTCTCACAGTTTGAAGTATAATCAGATTACATATAAAAAGATCATATGAATACGTGAAATCTTCGTATGAGAAATTTCTCAATTGAAACACAATCCCTTTATTTCCAAAATTCAGTTTTCAGGTATCCCATGCTATACTCTGTGATAAGATCTTTACAGTTAACGGATCACAAGATATACTCATTGGTTATTAGACTAATTATGTTATGGTACCATTTCCCTCCAGCTACTTTTAAAGTGGCGTGCATTTGTTTGTTGGTCAAATGTTGAAAAAACATTGCCCTAGTTGGGTGGCCAAAGTATTAAGTTTTTAATGTCTTATGGGATTGAAAAAAATGGGCATCAATTTATCAATTCCTGATGCAGAATCTCACTGGGGGAGTTCTTTTATTGCGCAATAAGTTCTTCATAATTCTCTATAGAGGCAAGGATTTTGTTCCCTCTCAAGTTGCAACCCTAGTTGCTGAAAGAGAAAAGGAGCTCACTAGATACCAACTTCAGGAAGAAGCCGCACGTTTAAAAGCAAGTGATATATCTTCTGTCACCCATGAGGATACATTGAAGTCTAGCAGCATTGGAACTTTATCAGAATTCCATAGCATTCTATCAGAATGCAGGAACCTGAAAAAGGGGAAGACTGAGGTTGTTCAGCTGGAAGCAGAACGGCAGAGATTGGAAAAGGAACTCAAAAATCAAGAGCGAAAGCTTTTCATTGTGAGATCTTATTGCTCCTTTTTGTCCTGTATTTTTGGATTTGAATAATTAAATACTCATTAGCTGTAAATTTTGCAGCTTAAAAAGAAGATAGAGAAATCAGATAAGACACTGGCGGCACTAAATCAGGCTTGGAGACCTTCTGGGCAAGATTTGGATCAGGAAATGATAACACAAGAGGAGAGAGAATGTATGCGGGAGATAGGATTGAAGTTAGATAGCAGTTTGGTGCTTGGTAAGAAAAAGTTTCCGCTTCTTCTATTTTCACCTTTACGGCTTCTTCTTGTTCTTATCATAAAAAAACATGTTTCTTAAACCTTAGGAATGTTAAAATTATTTATTGTAGCTTTATTATTATGGATGCATTCTTAGTTACTTGTCCTGAAAGCTCAAATTCCTTCTTCTCCTGAAGATTTTTGTCGTGATTGATGCTGACTTTGTGCTTAGAAGCAGGTTTCATATGTCACTTATGATATTCTATATTTTTCTCAGATTTATCTTACCTGTCATGACGTTGTAGCAATATTGGATAAAAGATCTTTGTTGGTCAGATGAGTGAATGGTTGAAATAAAGTGTCAAACAGACAATCATACAGCCTAAAAAGGAATCTACTTCCCATGAGATGTTAGTCAAGAATTCAAGTTTTCATGAGGATTGTGTAATTAAGCCTCACTTGATGGTCTGCACTTTGAAATAAAAAGCTCGAAAGATCTGTCTTTGTCTATTACATTCAGTTTCGCGTTTTCTTCACAAAACAATGACAATTTCTCACCAAGAGCATGATTTCCTCAGCAATCAAGTTAATACTCTTCTTACTATCCTGGTCAAAATCTATTATGGATCAAAATTACACTTGCAAACTTCATGGAAAATACATTTGGTTGGCAGTCGGAAAGAAAACTTCCCAACAAGTGAAAAAAAAATTCAGACTATTAGATGAAGAGGATGCAAGGTATACAATGAGCCTTTTGAGTCAATTTTCTCATTGACAGATGATAACGTTTAAATCCAGAGGCTATTAGAAGGATTTGAGAAACAACCAAAAGAGGATTTGTTTCTTTGAGTTAGCACTCTTCTTATTATCACGAGGTCACAAATTAATATTGATCAAAATTTCACTTGCCAAATTCTTGAAGATACATTTGGTTGGAAGTCAGAAGGAAAGAAAAACCTTCCAACAATTGAAAAAGAATTTCAGAATATTAGATGAAGTGATAGAAGGGTTACATTGAACCTTTTGAGTCAATTTCTGACTGACAGATGATGATGTAAACTGAAAAGCAGAGGCTAGTAGAAGGATTTTGAGAAATAGCCATGAGAGAGGATTTATTCTTTAAGTCACAGCAATTTGGATCCATGAATGGTATTAAAGCATAGGGGATATCATATTTCCTTTTGTTTGCTTTATAATACTAGTCTATTAGAAACAAGATGAGGACTCTCCAACTCCTCCATGTTTTATTAAACAAAAGGATGAAGAAGAAACTCAACACATTATTGAAAATTTGCATAAGAATAGAAATGACAATCATTGTTTCGTACCTTGAAAGTCAAAGTACTAATAAAAAGAAGCAAAACAACCTAATGGTTTTTCCTTTTTTATTCCTTCTGTTTTGATGGCGTGAGAAACTCCCAGGCAAGCTCTTCTCTGTTGATGAGGAAACCCTTTAATCTGCTGTCTATCCGACAAGGTTAATAGTGAGTTTAGTTGTGAGGAAAACTTGCATAAGTCCTTCATGGTTATAGCAATTAAGTCATGAGATGGAAACAATGTCGTAATTTGATGAAGTTAAATTGATAAATGTTACAAATACATTCCCATAAATAATGTAGCATGTACTTGCTTCAAATCATAAAGGTTGCCTAAAGATTCATGCTAAATTAAAACCTAAATTAACACAATCATTTGAATCAATAGCAACTGACATAAAGATTCTGAATAGAGAATCTATTATGTCAAACAAGAAAGTGACTACAGAATGGGATTAGACATCCCTGTGTAAAGTTTTTTGAATGCAAGTAATGTAGTTGCGAAGGATCTAAAAGTATTGGTTGCAGGGTCTACTCTCAGCAATCACATATTTAGAAGTCTCTGGGCCTCTTTGTTAATTCTTTGATTGAACCTACAAGTGTATATCATTCATCAAATGAAGTTGGGAGACAACTTACAGAAGTCGGATCTGGATTTTTTCAGTTTTGACACTTGAGGTTATAGACTAGATCTGTTTTGGGGGTTAGAACCAGTATGTCCTTGCTTTTCTAGACTCTTAAGAAATAACTATAAGCCTTTAAGCAATTCATATATCCATGAGCAAAGCAAAGCCTGAAAAAGCTAAGGAAGTTAGACAAATGTCAGCAACTAATATAAGGGATAAGCTCAAACTTCTATATGTCTGTACCTTCACTCTTCCTTGAAATTCAGATAGCTTATTAGCCTGTACTGTTTTGAATCGAAATATGTTTGCTATCATGTTTATTTTTTTATTCAATCTGGCTTCAGGAAGGCGCGGTGTTTTTGATGGTGTAATAGAAGGCATTCGTCAACATTGGAAGCACAGAGAAATTGTGAAAGTAATTACAATGCAGAAAACGTTCTCACAGGTCCTTTACACTGCAAAACTTCTCGAGGCTGAAAGTTACGGGATACTGGTTTCTGTAGAAAAAATTAAAGATGGCCATGCTATAATTATGTATCGTGGGAAGAACTATAAACGTCCAAAGTTGTCACCTAGAAATTTGTTGAATAAAAGAGATGCATTAACTAGGTCACTTGAAATCCAGAGAAATGGAGTAAGTAAACTAATTCTCTCCTTGCTAATTAAACTGTTTTTGTTTAGACTGACTTATATGTCTCTAACCCTTTTAACCTTCTGTTTTCACTCTAATAGTCATTGAAGTTTTTTGCCAATCAAAGAGTGAAGGAAATTTGTGATCTGAAACGCAAGCTGGTAAACCTCTCTATCTTTTAAATCATTTTAATTTTCAAAGAGAGATATTAACAAAATAGTTCTGGGGATTCCCTTCTCATGAATCTGTTTAATAGAGTTTTTAGTTGATAAATTTTTCCGACTTTTGCATTGTATCAGTAATGGTGGATTCAGTGGCTTGTGCCCTGCTTCTATGATTTCTTGACTGAATAATTTGCAATTTTGCAGGCGGACTTGAACAGAATTAGTGATTGATTGGGTTGGTATTGGACAAGCTGATAGCCATCAGCCAATCTTAATGTGACCTATAAGAGAGATTTATCCATCAAACTATATGATGCCCAGATGCGACGGGTACCACTCACATTTCAAATTACTTGAACAAAGTTTCCAGGTGTTGATTTTGAGGTGGGAGTAAGTAATATGCTTATGAGCACGCTTTTGTTTGCACATTGGTTTTAAAACTGTGACTTGTTATGGATTCCCTTTTTGGTCGTTCCATAAAAGCTGCCTTACTTTGGATGCCGCAAGATGAACCAGCAGGCACTTTGTCGGGTAATTATTCTAACATCACCTTAAGACTAGTTGATGGAATATTAGTAGATACATTATTATATTTAGTTTCCAATTTTGATATTTAATTTAGGAAACATAATTAGAGATTGATTTCATAGTATTTTGTTACCTCAATTAGGACTAGTTTAAACTCTATATAAAGGGGGCTTATGCAATGTAATTGACACAACCTTGACAATTAAATAAAATTTATATTCTCTCCCTCTTCTCCTTTCTTTTCCCCTTCTTTCTCTTCTTCTCCTTCCTTTCCCCTGGCCCTGCTCCTATAATTTTTCTATTGCATCCTATGTCAGTTTGGTATCACATCAATTCGTTCTCCTTTGGCCTACACCTTCTATCCAACCCATATACACACTGCCGCCTTCCACCAACCATCCAAGCCTTACAATCACCTTATACACAAAAACCTTAGAACAACACAAGAACAAGAAAAATGTGTCTCAACAGCAGCTGTCTTTATTTTTATTTTTCCTTTTTAGTAGTACACAATAGTTGAAAAACAAGTTTAGAAAAAACACCAGATCTGTTCACTGGGCCAGCAGTAGATGAATTAGGTTTCTGTTATTTCCCTTTCAAATAAGGAAAAAATGTACTATTTATATTGATATCATGGATAGAAAAGTATACGTTTCTCTCATTGATTCTTGTTGGGAATCTGGGTCAATTTCCATATTTAGCGCTCAGGATCCTCCTTGAGAGAATATCAAGAATAACAGGAAAATAGAAACAGTAAATATCAAGAACATAATAATTTATACAAAAAACTTCAAATCTTCAAAATTGGAGAAAACCCTTGGACAAACTCCACTGTGTAAAATTGTACAATCATCCAACATCTCTTAGAGACTCAAAGCCCTAAATACTTTGAAAACCCTAAATTCTAAAACAAATCGCATATTATATATAGAGGGAGACTACAAAGGATCCCAAGTTTATCCCAAAACAAGTCAATTATTATCTATTGAATTGTGATCAATAAAACATTATGGGATATCCTTTATACATAGTGCTTGTTTGGATAAAATTATATATATATATATATATATATATATTTTTAAGGAACGCACCAACACAACCTTAGTGGATCTTCAGGACCACCAGGGAAGGCTGATGATATATATATAGGAAGGGGGACATAAAACTGACCTCCCAAAGGCGAAGAAAAGCAGCAAAAGAAGGAAAGGAATAAGAGGGGAATTATTACTTGTAATACAAAAAATAAATGAGAATACAACCAACGTTCTCTAACGGTGAGAAGCCCGCACAGACACACCGAGGAAGCTTAAGTGATCCAAACTCATGATAGTGATGTTGATCCCAGCCTCATATGCTAATGAATCGACGACCTGGTTCCCTTACGATAAGTATGGGTGATAGTATCATGGTCAAAAGAGAGATAGAGCCTTCTGAGAATGATCTAAATCTCCCATGGTTCTCCATCCCTAGTGATGGAATGAATGGACATCGATGAGTTAGTCTCCACCTAAATGTTGAATAAGCCGATTTGTCGAGCAAGAGAAATCCCATCCAACATAGCCTGCATCTCAGCCTCCAAAATAAGGCAGTTTTCATAAGATGTCGAGAAGGCCCAATACAATGTCCATCCTAGTTGCAAATAATGCTACCGCCACTAGCAAAACCATCATCAACATATTTATTGGTGTTGATCTTGTGAGATCCCACCGTTGGAGTACTCCAAAAAACTAAAATTGGGGATACGGAGGGAGGAAGAGTTAAAGAAACACCAAAGGATGAGGCAATAGTCGAGTTACTTCGCCATGAGTAGGCTAGAATAAATGACCAATATGAATAAATGAAATCATGCGATAGACTCTCCATATTATCTGTCTAGGCTCCATTCGTATCTTGTTGTGCTGTCGTTCCTCGCTTCCATAAGAACCAAAAAATAATCAAGGGAATGGCAATGTGAATGTGACCCTTATGAACGTAGTGACTCGAGTACCTCCATCTCTGGAACCTGGATCTAATTGCCTCACCAGTTCTCATAGGTACATGAAATATAACCTTAAAATGATGACATACCTGATCAGAGATGGTGTTGCAATGAAAATATGTGAAGTGATCTCGATCTCCGAGTAGCGTTGGCATCGAGAGGCCATATGACAGCCAATTCTCCTTTGAATGGCTACGTCGACCTGTATCAAATCTTAATACAGTCTCCCGTGGAAGAAAGAAAACCTAAGATTAAGTAAGAAAAATACGGGTTTCATTCGAATTTTCTCCCACTCAATAGTTTGTACAAATCTTTTTATTTCACTAATTACTACTATTCGAGAGACGTCAATTCTTTTGCTGATATTGTAGACAACCTATATGAGTCCTGAGGCTGTCTACAAGAGTGGACTAGTTGCTACGCTGTGACTTGGTACTACCATCTGGTGTATCCTTTCAAAAAAAATTGATCAGGAGCATAATCCCATAGAGGTATAACTCTAATCTGCTCAACCATAGATAAAGGAAGAACCTGTAACAATCGTGTGATATCCCATCCCGAGCCATCATAAAATTCCCGAGTGGCCAATGTCAAAATCATTTACCGACTTCAAATAATTAGTCGAACATGCTTCATCTTTTTGGATTATTTTTCTTGAGGTGCCTAGACGGTCCTCATCTATTGAAAATTATGGTCATCTTCAGTCCAAAATTCTTGTACAACACATTATATTCTTGATTTGCACTTGTTACAAGTCAATGTCATAATCAATTTTTTGACGCCGAACTTAACATTTGATTTTTCAACTCCGTGTTCTTGGCTTGATGATACAACAAACTCCGACGTTGCGAAAGACATGTGCTCTGATATCAATTGTTGGGAATCTCAGTCAATTTTCTATTTCGCCCTCTAAGAACTTCATCCAAGAAAATATCAAGAAACAAGAAAGAGAAATAGAGAATACTAACACGAACAAGAAAACAAGAATTTAGTTGAAAAACTTCAAAACAGGAGAAAAGCTATGGGCCGTGAGAGACAGAGATTCCACTATAAAAAATTGTACGGTCACAAAATCTCTCTTGGACACCCTCCCAAACCCCAAAGAAAACCTACTAAAGATACCCTCATGGTATGTACCAGGAGAGACTACTATATATAGAATCCTAAATCTCACTCTCAAATAGTCATGACTACGTCCTGAATGGGAATGAATAAAACAGGGGAAATCTCTAGGGAATGAATAAAACAAGAGGAAATCTGGAAATTTCCCTTACTTTATGCAGTGGAACTAAATGAATGAAATCTCATGCTACTATCAGTCAATACTTCACAGCAGCACTTCTTTAATGGAGTTGGGGCAATATTAGTTACTTGCATGATTATCCCATGCATTTCTTCTTAAGACATTATTTCCTTTTCGTTTATTTAAGTTTTTTGCTTTTTTTTTTTTTTTAAAACCATTGTCAGTGATACCAACAAATTGGAGAGTAATTAGCACATTCGAATGTGTTGTACATTTCCCTTGCATTTACGCATATATTTTAAATTTATGAACAAACTGTTAAAATAATCGTCTTAAAATATTTATTTCTTTCACCTTTGTAAATAAAATGAAGTTAATACTTAATAGTCATCTTTTGCTTATATTACAATAGTTGACCAGCTTTTACAATGCTTGTTAAGGGATATAATCCCACATCGAATAAAGATGTAGACACAGACCAATTAATAAAGATCTTGGGCTACTCCTCTTAATAAGGTTGACCTTTTAAGATGGACCCCCAAATCTTAACATGGTATCAGAGCCCATTATGCTCCAACGAGCGATTAAAGATGGACCCCAAATCTTAACATGGTATCAGAGCCCATTATGCTCCAACGAGCGATTCGATCCCGTTAAGACTCCAAAAGTGAGCACGTGGATTTCAAGATTGGTCTGCTCAAACGAGCCACCATCTTGTGGGGGCGTGTTAAGGAATATATTCCCACATCGAATAAAGATGTAGACACAGACCAATTAATAAAGATCTTGGGCTACTCCTCTTAATAAGGTTGACTTTTTAAGATGGACCCCCAAATCTTAACAAAAACCATTGTCAGTGATACCAACAAATTGGAGAGTAATTAGCACATTCGAATGTGTTATACATTTCCCTTGCATTTACGCATATATTTTAAATTTATGAAAAAACTGTTAAAATAATCGTCTTAAAATATTTATTTCTTTCACCTTTGTAAATAAAATGAAGTTAATACTTAGCCCCTGTTTGACATCCATTTTCTTTCTCTTTCTCTTTCTCATTTTTTTCTCTTTCTTCATTTCAACCACACATTCATCAATAAAATAATATTACACATAAACCAAAAAATTCTCCTTACTTTTTAACCACACATTCTTCCATCAATCACTATTCCAAAATCAATTTTTTTTACCCAAAATGGGTGTCAAACATAGCCTAAAGAAATCTATTTATGGACTCAAATTGGTGTCAAACAAGGGCTTAATAGTCATCTTTTACTTATATTACAATAGTTGACCAGCTTTTACAATGCTAAATAAACCTATAGAGACATATCACTATCTTGGCATAAAATGGTAATAGAAGTGGTGGGAGCATTGTCTATCTTTCTGTTGGGAGAAGAATAAAAAGACTTAAGGTGGAATTTGTAGAACTTCATGGCTCACCTGTAACTTATCCAGTACCCTATCAATGGACGGGCGATTCGCTGGGTCCGTCTGTATGCACCACAAACCTACTACAACCATCTTTCTTGCAATTGCTTCTGCTGCTTTATCCACTGTACATTGCAATTTCATGTCTTGATCTATCAAAAGACAATTGTAGATCCAATGCGGGAAATACAATTTAATGCTATGGTCAAATTCCATGTCAAAATTTTTTCTCACTTGCCATTTCTAAAATCATCATGCCATAGCTATATACATCTGACTTGCAGAACACAACACCAAATTTTCTAGAGAAAACTTCTGGGCAATGTATCCTACAGTTTCTCTCGTACCTAGCAATTAGCATTGATATTTTGTTCTCTTTCCTAAGGCATAATTTGGCGAGGTCAATATCTGATACTTACCGGAGAGAAGGATGTTTTGAGGTTTTATATCAAGATGAAGAATTCGCGTGTTGCACCCAAGATCAAATATTGCAGACCTTGAGCAATACTGATTGCTATATGATATATTCTTTCCCATCCTATAGGTGAAATTCTCTTTTTCCATATATGTAGTTGTCAGGAGATCCATTTGGCGTGAACTCATATATGAGTGCTCGTTTAGACCCCTTGTAGCAAAAACTAAGAAGTGTGACATTTTTTACATGTGAAATCCTGCTAATGCTGGAAACTTCATTTACAAATTCTTCTCCATTTGCCTTGGACTCATACATAACCTTTACTGCAACCAGACAATCATCCTGCAGCTTCCCTTTATACAAATACCATAATCTCCCTGTCCTAATTTGTCCTTAAAAAATGCAGTCATTTTCTTAATATCTGAATAGTGATATTTTTTGGTGCCGTGGGTCCACACTTATCTAGAATACATTTTAAATTTTCATATTTCTTTGACATCTTCCTACAGAAAGGTCCACATATCGTGCAATGTAGTTCCTTCTGAAGCAAACACACAGGATAGATATCACCAAATGAATGCAAGCTCCAAATGTGGATGCAGTTTGCAAGGAAAATAACAAAATTCATATCACGCTGTTTTGCTGGAAAGTGCTAAGAACATAAATAATCATTAGTGTGTTTGGGAATACCTATAAAAATTCGGATCGTGGGATTCACACAGTTTCCTGCAATACAAGCAATGTACAAGAGAACACTTAGACTAATGAAGCTAGTAGTTTGATGGTCATGTTTAAAATCACAAGCATTGACTACCGTCACTTGAAGTGATGGATACTCTTTGGTTGACCAAATACAATTTTATTTTCAATGCTGAGATTCATAATTATTTCTTACAGATATTTTATGTTGACACTGATTTTTGCTCGATCCAGTTTACAGATATCGTATGTACCACATTCGTTTTACCAGGTGGAAGTTGACATCTCATCAAGTTAGCTGTCTGAAAAGAAACATGTAGGTTTAAAATAACTTTGGTTGGGTATCCACATCTCCCACCAGATCCTGCACATTCTATGCATGCTGCAACATCCGTGATTCAGTGTACTTCAAACCCATCATTTAGAACCTGATCAATTGAGGTTAAATTATTTCTAAGAGCATTTACTGCTGTTTGGAGCACCGGGACAGTAATAGTGGTCGCGCAGTTTCCATGCACTCCATCAGTCGGAATGGAATTGTGAAGTAGCCATTCTCAACTGAGGTACCATTCTTGTGACAACAGAACTTATAGGACGCTAATGGTGTACTAACAGACGAACATCCAAAGAACACAGTCAGGTTCCCAAAACTGGGCGTGTAACTGAATAGGTAACTTGTGGTTGTATCCGTGAACATAGATGGGCAAGTGTTGTTGTACACGTCTAATCTGGCAAGCATCAAAACTTGGTTTTTATGATCTAATTTCAAGACTCGGAAATGTTTGTGACATGATCTTTTGATGAGGAGATAGTTTAGATAGAAGTTTAAAATAGAGTTTAATTTCAATTAGATTAAATAAGATCAAATTTAATTATTTCGATTAGTTTATTAGATTTTAGTTTCTTTCAGTTTCTTGCATTGTAAATAAAGAGCTTATTTATTGTAATATTCAACCCTTGAATATATATGAAAGAAATGATTCCTCTTTGCCCTCAATTCTTCTCTTCTTGGACCCTTTCTTTCTTAATTCTTTGTCAAATAAATACGCTACTGCGTCATCTTTATTGTAGGGAATTGGCCTCGACACTCGAGTTCGAATTCGGGGAGACCACAATAGTACAGTTGAGGATCCCCCGGGAATGGATAGCTAATGTTTTCTATGCCCCCGCATTGAAACTGATGACCACATTGTAAGTATCGTGCATCATCTGCTGACAAAATTGCTGGAACTACTGAAAGAACCATTGCAATGATGCTAAGGTCGAAGGGAACATAAAAGAGAAGTCTGTGAAACATTTAGCCGAATTTTTGCATCAAAGTATGTATAAATAACTTTATAAGATACGTGAATGGTTTTGGTAAAGAACAGTGCAATAATCATGCCAGTGCTGGAATCATATTGATTTTGGTGACATTTTCAATATTTAGAAATTTTAGCAGTCAGAATGGCTAAGCTGTCTATTCGACTTGATGACATTGTAAGGAGTCGAGTTATTGCGCTTCTTGGAATTGTACTAATATAAAATTGTCTTGATAAAGATTGAATGTGGCAACACGGGTAACAGGGAGTGCTCAAAGGTTAAGAGTGTAGATTTTGTAACAATAATGCTTTGACAAAAAATCTTTACAGAGAAACAACACATGGCATGACATCATTGAAAGATGAAAAAAAGTCCAATCACCCATCGCCACATCAGCTTCGGTACAAATTCTGTTAAGTTTTTCTCGTACTCATGGCTTTATCCGATTTTGTAAAAGTATGCTGTTAACTTGGGTCTCCTAAGCCTGTTGACTGTGTCAGCCTTTTTCTATTTTTCTCACTAGAGTAACTGTAAGCGAAAAGAACAGCAGGCCCTGTGAAATTCGACCCAGTGTGCGCTAAAAAAAAATGCCGCGGCCTGCCTATAGGCACCCATAGTGAACCTTTCGCGTGCCTAGAGCGTTCTGTTCCATGGAAAATATACTATTTTTAGATTATTAAACATTTGAGAAGTTGCATGTCTGAACAGAGTCACCATCCTTTTTGTTTGGCTATTGCCTGTCTTCTTTCTGCCTTCAAATTTTACTTGTTTTCCCCCCTTTCTCCTATTTGCTTGTGTGATGTATATTTTCTTGAAAAGAGAGGAGCTGCGGTGGTCCACTGAAGGATTCGAATCCCACAAGTGAATTGAAAGTTTTTGATTCGAAGTTCCTCTTTTTACCGACTGTCGACAAGTTGCCTCTTTCAACGTAATTCAACAAGGCCCAAATCTGAAAATTTTGGACACAAGTCTACATCTAAAAGAATGTTTCCAGTTAATGTCAAAATGTATAATTCTTGTGCCGCAACCTCCATAAAGATACACTAGACCTTGCACGACCCAGACAGTAATTCGGTTCAACGTTTTCCACTCTAAACGGCATTCTGTATTCAGCAATCCACTCTTGTAGATTAGTTTGTCTAATGATAGACTAGTTCTCTTCTATTTCTGTCATAACAAAACCCTCAGTGATTGACAATATTGAGATGGGAAGTTCTACTGATGCTAACAACTTCCTTTATGAAGTCTTCTCCGTTTCCTTTTACCTTGTTCAAAACCCTGACAGCGACAAGTAGACCATCAGATAGCATTCCTTTGTATACATTACCATATCCTCATTGGCCAAGCTTATCAGAGAAGGATTTGGTTATGTTTCTTACTTCTGATTAGTTATACCGATTCAGGGCAAGATATCCGTGGTCAAGTGGAAATAATTCCATTTTTTGATCGTTCTCCTGTCCAGATTCACTTGATGAACAGTCTTTTAAGGAAGCAGAATACCGAACCAAACTCATGAAACGACTGGATGTAAACATGAAATCGTGATAATATGGATGTATAATGCTTTGGATGCAGCTCTCAAACAGAGAATGGGACAATCAGAGTGTGAACGTGCACGTTTAAGTTTTTGTTCCTGTTGAAAATATGGAAAGAATAATCTCTATGATATTTTTTCAATAGTATATGATTTATTTTCCTTAATAGTTGATTGT